>JARFOC010000269.1:13476-42497 GCA_031763485.1 Osmoderma eremita | reverse complement strand
AATTTATAAATTCCGAAAAAGAAAACTCTCAAAGTAAAAGACGCTTGAGTAACGTCAACATAAATGGTATGCGCGAACCACCGCTGTTACGAGCATACTAACCTAACTGCTACAACGACAACTCCTAGTATTCTATGCACCCCACCTGCGCAGCACGACAGCATTCCGGAGATTGCGTCGGTCATTCGTGATCCGCGATATGACATCGCTGCATGATGAAATACATTACTTATAGACGCCTTTAAAGTTTAGAAATGGCCAGCGCTGTATATTGTCGTTATATTAACACAACTGTTAATAAAATAAAGATTTAAAGGCATCGTCTATCAGTGATGAATCATCCACACTTGTATCACCAAATAGTAAGGGCATCAGTCAGGCAGATTTGAATATTCATAGAAATGTTTGTATTTCATAAATTTATTTAAAAGCGAAATCTGGAGCAGTAAAACAAGCAAATATTTTGTAGCCTTAAAAAACAGTAATTTTTTCTAAAGGAAGCAATTCTCGCAAAATCTCTACGCATACATAATCATCGAGGAAGGATCAGATTCAGAGGAGTGTTGTTCTATAGGACTGTTATTGTAGGCGTGATTATCCAAATACAGTGGCAGCAACAGATGGCTGCGACAGTATCGCCTTTTCTTATAGGGTAGTCCCGTACGAGATCGGAATTACTAAATACCGTCACGGCGTTTCCAAACTTTACGAGTCAGAAATATGGTCCATAATTATTTAGACATAATAACAAAAATACACTTTCCAGCAGCGAAATACGTTCACAACAATAAAACTATGCAGCCCGAGCAAACGCGACTGGAACTATAATAATATTTCTTCGCTAATAATCTCAACCCTCCCGTTACTTCTAATATTAAGCTGTAAAAGTGCCATAAAGAAAATACCAGTCCTTAAAGCCAAATGTTGCGAAACAGGAAAGCATTGTTTTGTTGGCCTTTTAAGGCGTTCTTTCTTTTTAGCAAGTGTTCTGTAGGATACGTTGGAATTGAATTCGTATAAGGGTGAAGTAAATTGATTTTCGGATATTCGATAACGCACCGAAATATATGTGAATTCCTATTGTATTTAGTGATAATCGAATGGTAATGCACCAACCCATATTATGTATTGATTTTATACTGAAATTGGTATAATTGATTGAATATAGTAATGAAAGTGAAGTGAAGCTTATTTGCTTGTGTCATTTGTATGATAACGGCACTGAGTTTGAGATATTCAATTTAAAAAAATTTGTCTAGCTATTTACAAAGCTATTTATAAATCACGGAAACACAAATTCCATGCATGTCTACATCCGTTTTCATATTTTTTGCGGTACAGAAAATGTTCTGAGTATATCTAGTAGTATGCATCTATTTTATGCGTCAGCATAGTTGAGCAATCGCTCGAACAAAGATTTGCAAATGTACAGCTGTCTGTTATCATTTATGCCAATACCTATTCGGTAATCTGTATGCATTAGGCTACGTATTTTTGTTTTTCGAATTTGCTAGACATCACCTTCTGAAAAGTTTATAATCCATCTAAGGAATAGAAAATCAGTGCCTTACAAGTCCTTCCTGAGCCGACAACAACTTAAACTTAGGAAAAACTGTTGCAGGATTAGGTACATCATATAAAATAATAGGATACGCTGGCTTAAAATAAATTTAAAAATAAAAAATACCCTTACTACCTCGATAAGTAAAGAACTGTGGATACGTATTTCGGCAACTAAGTTGCCATTCTCAGCAGAAAACTATAAAGGAAAATAATGTCACACGTAGCACTGTGGGAGATATGCACCACACAGAACACCACTAATAACACGTTAGTGTTGTTCTAGTAGGTAGTCGTGTTCTGTGTGGTTCATATCTCCCAGAGTGCTACGTGTGACATTATTTTCATTTGTAGTTTTCTGCTGAGGATGGCCGAAATACGTATTCAGAGTTCATTACTCATAAGGGTATTTTTTTATTTTTAAATTTAGGTACATCACACAAAAAATACGATGTTGGATCTAACAGCGATTTCTACTGTGGAGATTTAGCATTACTACATGGCAGTGTTAGGTTTACTTTCCTAAGGAATTGAAATTATTCTATTTCTTTAAATTAAATATACACACTTTATTCCGTTTTTAACAACTCAGACGAATTAAGCTTAAATTTTCGGTGTTCTTCTAACAATCTTACGTAAATAAAGATTCAATAATGATTTACAGATTCACATTCTGGTGTTACCTTAACCCCCTTCCAGTGCTAAATTGTTTATCAACATCAAAAGTAATTACATTTTTATTTCCGGTTGGTGTTATTAATATCTGAGTCCGATGTTAACAGTAACATCGTCGAAATATGTTTTATTTCTGTTTTTTGGAGTTCGAAATTTCGTAAAGGCGGGTGGTTAGAAATCTGTTCGAAGGTGCCAAATATACCGTTTTAGTGCTAGTTTAACAATGTTTTGGTGACAATTTAGCTCTTCTAGGAAAACTACAATTCCGTTTCATCTAACTCTGTAAAATTTCTTTGTGTATGTGCATATGTAGTCACGAAAACTTTTTCAAATAATGTATTCTAGGTACATTATGTTAAAATATCGATCTGACGATAATCTGAATTGTGCGGCTGGCCTACGAAGCAACACATAATTGACATAACCATGACATAACGTTGCGCATTGAGATGGAAAGCTGTTGCCATCATTAAGCGCCTCTACCCTACTCTACTGATGAGCGATAAACGGTTATTGTTTCGATCAAGAATGTCAAACTTCATAATACCAAAAGTTACACATTCAACTGGATGAGAGATATGTGGTATATTTTGGACCGTTGTTTTTCTAGAAGCTTGGTTTGGGTGTCTTGTAACATAGAAAACTTGAAAACGACCTAAGCTTTATAAAAACTATGATAGATTACGAAAAAAGCATTAAAGAATCTCCTCGAGCAGCGCTTAAGAAAATTTGTGGGCGCTCGCTTTATTTAATAGAGGAAGCAACAGCTATAAGCGTTTTTCGATAGTGGAGGAATATTAGAGGGTTCATGATAAAATATCCTAGTGACGGTTTTAACTAGCGAAAGCTGCTATAAAATGAAACAATTGATGATACAACCAAAGTAGGTAAAGGAGTTTCTTGGCACATTCTTTTACTCATTGCTTAGTTGAACATATGTAGTTAAATTAGATGCTTGAAGGTAGTTTTCAAAAATATGTCATTTTCTTTATTAAACTTCGTTTTCATGTCGGTGTCATAACAAATTAAGCTATTATGCTGAATTTTTGTGCTGAATTTGTAAGTATGTTCTACTTAAGAAGAATATAAAATACGTATGCAGTTCTTCACTCATCGAGGTGGTAAAAGTATTTTTTTTATTGAGAAGAATACACATACTTAAATGGTTTACCAGTGTGGACGACGAAATAATTGCTGATGCTATATTTTGCGTCTCTTATCGATGGTTCAGATGAATGACTGGGTATTTTTCAAAAATGTGTGTAAAAATGAATAAAAGAACCTATAAAAAGGCAACCACCTAACCTTATATATCCTGGATTTAGTTGCTAACGCAAATTCAGCCAATATAACAATTAAGTACCTTAAAGAAATACAAAATCCGTTCAATTTTATTTTTGGCTTTATTTGAAAACAAATAATTCATCCATCATTTCCAAAACCAAAATTTAAAGGCCCAGCACTTTTTCTTACTTCCATTTCCTAATATCAATTAAAACTTTTTACATGTTAGCATACGGTTTTCAAACCAAAATTTTCTGCAAGACGAATGATTTGCATATAAATACTGTAGCATGCTGCGTGTAATCCCGGCTTGTTCCCAGTTTCTTATAAAACTTTTGAAAAGTATATAATAGAAAATTCCAATTTAGCATAAATTCCTATTTACTTAAAATGTCAGTAAAATAAGGTAGGCGCAAGCACAACAGTATTATTACTCGAGGCGGGGAGAGACTGCAGTGGAAGCTTTTTGGGAAGTTTCCAACAACGAAGTCGTTGAAAACTTTTAACTTACACCATAACGCATGAAGGGATTTTGAATTTAAGATTATAGGTATTCTTGAGGACAAAGCTGTAGGAACAACGTTTGGATGTGTAGGTTTTATATGGTGGAATGTAAAGGGTAATAAATCAAGTACGATTTCCTTAAAATACCATTATATATGTTTTTACTCAAATTTATTTTGGAAGATATGTAACGATGTATGTATATATGAACACATGCGTTACATATGTATAAATTTGGTGTACAATTTCAAATAATACATGTCACATAGTAGAAGGAATGTTAATATAACATGTTACAAAAATCTAACACCACACAATTTGTCTGTACAAATTACATATACAAACATAGGTGCGTATAAGTTTGTATATATATTTGGGTATTAAAATTTTTATAACACCGCTCACTTGAGCAGAGGCGTTCAGCAACTTTCTTTCTCTAGTGACACAACAAAATACCTTATTCTATTCACGCTCTTGTGGCTTCTTTGACGTGATGTCCTCTTTAATCAATGCAAATCCGATAAATTTTGAGTGGGCTTTTAGATGGTACTCATTGTGTTTTGACAGAAATGTTCGACCTGCTGGCGAGCTCTGAGTATAAGATATCCGAAATATATGAAAAACCCCTCAATCATAAATATTTATCAAAAGAGATTATTAAACGGTGTAGTGAGTAATACGATAATTATAGATACTATTAAAGAATTCTAACAAAGTGACAAAGTTAGGAACTAAGTTGGAGAAAGGTAGGTAGCTAAGTGAGTTGCACACCTTACAATATTGGTACATTCTTTGATATAAGTAGAAGGTATTTCTGTTATAAAATAAACTACTGCACCTAATAGCATTTATAAACCAAAAGTATAATTTTAAGAGCGCTTTATGTGCTTATACTTACAGCAAGTGATCATTTAAAAACCGTGTTATTTTAGAAGCAGGGTCTATTGAAATCATGATTTTTTCAAAAATAAACATGATTTTTTTAACTTATTTTAAACATTGGTACTTTATACACGTATCTCATTTAATTTTTATGGAAAAGTATTGTTAAAGTATTGCGCAACAATCCGAAATCGGTTTAAAACTGACTAGATATCTGTTTCTACAAGTTAACAATTCTTCTGTGAATGGGTTGAAACGTGTCGAAATTTGTAAAAGCCAGACCGCGTTCTTCGTGGTTAAAGTTCCTATTTGTATGAGTGAAGGTGTACGCTCAACATATTAAAATGAGTAGTAGCGGAAAAGAAGATAGTATTTGGCAATTTCTATCTGGAAAAAGTGCGGGAAAGTCATGGAAGGCTTGGTGAACAGACTTATAAATCATTGGTAAACCAGAAAAATAAAATTCAACCAAATAATGGTTATGGTGCATGCGAAAATATAAATGAATTCCAACCGTCAAGACAAAGTAAAGAAAATGAAAAAACTGTAACTATACAGCACATAAAAAAAATGAAGGTGGAAGTTTGAGTGGCAGTAGCAATATTGATTTTGGTGCTGGTTGCCGCAGCAGCACTGGAAGAAATGCTAGCTAGCTAGGGTCATTTTTTCATCTAATCGTAGCCCTAGGTCAATTGAACATAAAGAAGTTAGAAACGAAATTGAAATACTAAAGCCAGGAGATGTTCCACCTTCTAAGTACTATACCACCTATTCCCAAATTCTTGTATCATGTACCAATCTGTACAGATCCTTAACCAGTTGGTCTATATAGTCTTCTGGGTTCATTCTTGGTTCCAATCTAGGTTCCTATCTGGGCCAGATGAGACCGGGTTTCTTAACGAAATTGATACTAGTTCCCCTCCTCCTTTTCCTGGCATGAAAGAGGCATATAGCAGAGTTCAAGAAGAAACTAATACTACCTCATGATGTTGGATGGAATACATTTTCTGACTATTTTGAAATTTATGTCAGTGAACGGTCGAAATTATTACAAATTTGTGAAGAATATGAAAATAGGATTCATCCTTTGATTTTTTAAAAGCTTTCGAATGGTCGAAGACCTTTAAAATTATTGAAACTAATCTCTATGCCACTTAACAGAAATCAGCAGAAGTGTGCCGGTTTGTCCCATGCAGTTGAAGATTGAAAAAAAATGAGGCGCAATTTTAAAAATCCCGAAGAGAACATAAAACAGAGAATATTGACAAGAAATGAACAAGCTCAAATGTCATTTCACTTAGCACACTTGCTTGGTCCCATTAGAAGTAGAAACGAATAACCGTTATCAACTCAAGAAACAAATTCAGCTTAGAAATAATATCCAAGTATTATTTTGCTGCAGAATAATTACCATTAGTCATTAAGTTAGAAGCTGAAGCACATCCAGTCTACGAAACAATGTTTTCGCAAGAAATATTCCTAAATGTAAATGCAGTACAATAACCTCCATCATTCAGATGAATGTTCTAGACACTAATCAAGTATTAGATATCATCGATCCAATTTTTTGTGTAAATGCTTTTGTTGCGGACGTCAAAACAATTTTTACCGCATATGGGCATGCCCATTCAGAATTAAGAAATAGAGAAATAGATTGGGCAATGAAAAAGCATCTAAATTAGTGTTTATTTTTAAACATTATAACAATACCTCATAAGATTTAAAAAAAATATATATTTTAGCTCCTCTTAAATTAATCTCTTGAAGGATGTATTTTGTTTTAATAATACGGATATCATTTCCTGTGTTCATTCACTTTTGTCTTTGTATTTGGAAAATATTTTAAGTAAGGTGTCATGTGTTAATAGATAAATGAAAAATGTAACCACTTGTTTTTATATTTTCTTCGTAAAACAATTAATTGTAGGAATATATGGTACAAAAATATTAAAAAAAAAACCATTAAAAGAACAAATCATGATTTTTAAAATAAAAATCACTTTGACTTTAATCAAGATTTACATTCTAATTTTATTCAAAAGAAGGCTTCATATTTTCAAACACAAATACGATCAGGGAATGTTCAGCTTTTTTTTAAGTTATCGTTTTGAAATAACTTTGAGTCCATTGTATAGATGTCGCAACATGTAAACTTTATTGTTAACGATAACACTGAAATGGTTTGAATAAATTGGTTTCTCGTACTTATGCCATTATAATATGTGGTCGGGATTTCATATAGTTTATTCGTAAAAATACGTAGGCGCTGACGTACATAAGAGTAATGTGACTGAAAACATATAAAGCGCCGTAACCTCCTGGCATGCTGTGACCGTAAATATCAACACAATGTTGCCGTCATTCTATTCCATTTAAAGTATTCTTTCGATTTATAACAGTATTATTGATCTGTATCGAGCGGAGAGGTAAACGATCAGCCTATTATCGGTGGCAGTGCCGTGAACTTGTTCCCTTCTCTAAACTCTTTGGTTTATGTCTTGACCATTCCTAAATAATGGGCGCTGATTTTACACGGCGATAATGGACAGAAGTTTGATCGCATACGATCTATCTTCCCGAGTGCGATCTCGCACGGTTTATTGTTTTAAATTTATAAGGATCGCTTATGGATGGCTTTTACACGGTTTTATCTTCTCTGCCCTTTTACTTGATGTCGAAGTTACTAAAAGGCTTTCGTTAGATTAACTTAATGGTAGGTACATTAATGGGCAAAAGCTATTTTAAAGGTTTAATCATTACTTTCTCGGTCACTTTACCTTTTAAGGTGACATATTACTAGACATTTTGCTTCTAATGGTAATACATCGATTACATGAGAGTATGTGCCAGCTATTAATAAAATCGACGTTAAAACGTGGGTTATTGGAAGTTGGCAGGGAATCTTTGATACGTTTCCATACGGAGTGTGTAAATTAAGTAATGAGACTGATATTTTTACATATTTTATTTGAATATAATTACAATTGAACGTTGTCTCCCTAAAAATAACTCCATTGGGAAGCCACACAGCGTTGGAAACGCTTCTTCCATTCCTCATAGCAGTGCTGGAGCTCGAATATTGGAATTGCCTTTAGCTGGTCGTGTCCCAAAATGATGTCCCTTCAGATGAATTTTCAATCTTGGGAAGAGGAAAAAGTCACAAGGACTCAAGTTAGGTGAATAAGTAGGCTGAGGAGCCACAGAAATGTTTTTACTATCCAAAGCGGATTTCGTCGACATTGCCATCGGTTCTTGCCGTTGAAGGCATTCCGCTGCGTGGCTCATCTCCCATCGACTCTCATCCTCCTGATAATGCCTTAAACCACCGAAAAACCTGGGTCAAAACACTGTCTCCGTAGGCCTGTTGAAGTTTTGCAAGAGCTTCTGTTGCACTTTGCCCAACTCTGAAGCAAAACCTGATGGCTCACCGTTGCTCGAAATTAATGTCTTTCATTTGTAGAACACACTACGAAAACCGGGTTCACGGAAACAACGACAACGGACAAGCAAATGACTTGATCGAGTTCAAACTTGCACTGAACGCGTATTACAATGTCCACTGAACGCGTATTACAATGTCCCGTGCTTCTCACGTTGCCATATCAAACGCTACGTTGTCAGTCTCATTACTTAATTTACACACCTAGTATACATGTATTTGGAAAATATATATTTTATCACTGTTGTTGATACTGCCATCGGCATAGCACTGTTAGCCACGTAGGTACACAATAAGAATTTCTTCTAAATTTGTCAATCACTGACGTATAAATATGGCATTTGAATCTGATTAAGAATATTAATAACTACATATTTCTCACTGTATGTGCGCACATGTGTGTTGCATGCAAAGTTGATAAGAGAGTGTGTGAAACATAATTCCCTTTGTTGGTTCTCAGACTTTGGGAATTGATGATGTCGTTGAAATATGTGCAGGTGTTTGGCGGAAAAGTGTATCTTTGATTATAGCTCTAGCTTTAATCAAAAGCTAAAAACAAAACACAACACAGAACGATAAATAATAATATAACTTTAACGACATACTATATTGGGTGAATTTGTAAAAACAATGAAAATATAAACGCATCTCCCTCCCATTCATTGAATGTGAAAATAAAACGGCAGTCTGTATGCAAGATTAACATTATTGTTTTCGTTTTAAAATATTTTCTCGAAACCGTTTTGGAACTGCTGGAAACGAACTCGGTGTATTGAAGATCAAGAATCTGGACACAGATGTGTGTCCAGATTCTTGATCTTCAAAAGGTATGTGCATAAGTTTTTTGTCTGAGGCGCTTTCTTAAAAAAATAATTCTACAAAATGTGGCCGAGTTCCAAAACATCGAATGGTACTTTGTGAGAACAATCCTATGTATTCCGGTGTTGCTTTATGCAATAGGTTGCTTTCGGAAATTAAGGTCATGATTAATATAAAAATATTTAAGGGCGAGATTAGGGATTACCCAGTACCCAATTGTTACTATATTATTGTTGAGTATCTGGCATCTGGATAGTATTCTTATGTGTACTGTGGGATATACAGCGACCGGCATAAAGTTCGCAACATACCTATGGGTTTTTTATGAATATATTGGAAAAAAAACTTTTTTGGGGGGATTCATTCAACATCTCTAATAACTCAAAAATTAATTATTGCATGTGTCATGCGATCACTTGCATGGCGAAATATTAAAAACTATACTATGTATATTGTTCGGATCCTCTCTAGTCATAGGGTGTAAGGAAAATCATAATAAGAATAAACTAGTTCACGGCAATGTTTCTTAGCCTTCGCTATCCCCTTCTCCTGAGTTTGCTTACATCTCTTGCTCTCTAGACTTCTCTCGTTCTTGCTTCCCACAATATTCTCGCTTGCCTGCTGTTGCAAATTGTGCTTATATTTCCATTTCAACTGGCTCTGTTCTAATAGCGAAACAACTTCTTCGTGTACCAATTCCTGCCTTAATTTCACGTTTGAGGTCCTGTCCAATCTAATGATTCCTCTAATCCTCCTTAGATATTTAATTTCCATATTCCGCACTCGGCTCGTACGATTTTTGGATCATACCCATTATTCTGATCCCCAAATAAGTGCGGTTTTGTTGGCATAGATACCTCTTTTTTTACTTGCAGGGCATTTATTTTTTCTATCTCTTTGGCGTCGTTTTCTTTGTTTTCCATAATGCAACTCAAGTATTTGAATTCGTTGACTTGCTAAATTTGCTGCCCGTCCATGCTTATGCTGACATTTCTATCAACACTACTTATAAGCATCATTTTATTGATATTTATTTTCATAGTCTTGGTCTAGAGCGCTCTTCCAAATATGCAAATTGTGGTTCAAGTCATCCACTCACTTGGCAAAAATTGCTAGGTCATCTGCAAAAACACAAACTGATATCATCACACTTTGCATATTATGGTGTCCCACGTATAACCTTCTCGTGTGTTGTTAGCTTCTCTCGCGAACGTCATGAGTCAAGACGTCATTCATTCGCAGTATAAATGGATTGGGACACGGTACGCTTCCCTGTCTTATGACAATTAAAGGTTTTAATTCTTCTTCCATACTTCCATTCTTCTATCATACAGCGTGTCCCATATTTTACTTCTTGGAATCATATCAACAGCATTTTCGAGATTTAGAAACACTGTATTATATCCTTGCAGTGGTTGTTACAGTATTTTGCCTGTCATTTGCTTAATGGCAAATATTCTGCGTGTTATATCCTATTCGGCAGTCATTATTGAGTAAATATCAATTTTCTAATACACAGGCAGGTGATTGCATTTCTATAAAATGACTAAGAAAATAAATTCTTACGCAAAATCAGTACAAAACAATGAAGCTTAAATTACTTTTGAATAAAACAATTATCCTACGGTATGTGTTTATCCTTGCTATATAATATGTCAGGGGGGAAAATGATGCAATTACAAAGAGTGCAGAAGCGTGCAATGAGAATTTTTCTTACATGTGATAGATATACGCGGTGTGTAAATTAAGTAATGAGACTGACAACGTAGCGTTTGAAATGGCAACACGGGAAACACGGGACATGGAGGGGCGACAAGTGGACATTGTAATACGCGTTCAGTGCAAGTTTGAACTCGATCAAGTCATTTGCTTGTCCCTTGTCGTTGTTTCCGTGAACCCGGTTTTCGTAGTGCGTTCTACAAATGAAAGACATTAATTTCGAACAACAGTGTGTTATCAGGTTTTGATTCAGACTTGGGCAAAGTGCAACAGAAACTTTTGCAAAACTTCAGCAGGTCTACGGAGACAGTGTTTTGTCAAAAACCCAGGTCTTTCGGTGGTTTAAGGCATTTTCAGAAGGAAGAGAGTCGATGGGAGATGAGCCACGCACCGGAAAGCCTTCAACTGCAAGAACCCGTGGCAATGTGGACAAAATCCGGAATCTTGTGCGTTCAGATCGTCGGTTGACGGTAAGAATGATCGGGGAACAGTTGAATTTGTCTCACAAATCGTTCGTCAAGTTTTGACCAATGAATTGGGAATGAGAAAGATCTGCTCGAAAATGGTTCCAAAAAACCTTTCGCAGGAACAAAAGGACATCAGGAGAGAAAGGTGCCTTGAGTTTTTCGAATCGATTGAAAATAATAAAAATTTTTTGGAACGTGTAATTACTGGTGATGAGAGTTGGGTGTTCCAATGTGACCCGGAAACAAAACGCCAGAGCATGGAATGGCACACTTCAGGCTCTCCAAAGCCTCAAAATGCAAGAATGGGCAAGTCAAAGATCAAGAGCATGCTGATTTGTTTCTTTGATAGCCAGGGAATCGTTCACAAAGAGTTCGTGCCTCAAAGGCAGAGAGTTAATCAACATTTTTACCGAGAGGTTCTCGAAAGACTCCGAAAAAGGGTCATACGTGTGAGAGCAAACATCAAGAACGATTGGATCCTGCATCATGACGATGCGGCATGTCACACAGCAATTTCCATAAACGGTTTTTTGGCCAGTAAAAATATCTGTGGCTCCTCAGCCTCCTTATTCACCTGACTTGAATCTTTGTGACTTTGTCCTGTTCCCAAGATTGAAAATTCATCTGAAGGGACATCATTTCTAATAATTTATAAAGTAAAATCCAGATGGGTTCCTGACTATTTAAATAACGATATTAGATATGCAAATAATATACACAATTAGCAAACTAAAAATAATAAAACTGTTTGTTAGCAATTGCGGTTTGTCTAAAAGGGAGAATGGTATATTTTATAGAGGACTGTCACAATTGACAAATTCAAACGTTAAAAATTTTCTATACTCCAACATTTCTGAAATATTGCTGTTTTTCTTTCTTTTTTGTTTGATATTCCATCTACAAATATGTAAATTGTAAATAGTATATGCTGAATCAAGGTTACTATAATTGTTATTAATATTTTCATATTTGCATAAGGAATAATTTGGTATGAACAGAAACAGAGGATGGATGCTATTTAAAAGAGTTTCCTTGCGTTAAAGTTAATCAAATGTTAAATGGCAATATTAAAAGATAAAAATGTGTTCATGTAGTATTATTTACGATAACAGTTATTTTAAGAACTTGCAGTCGTCTTTATCATTACATCATGGGATGTGATATAATCATTAGGATCAATTTTCTGTGTGCTTCACGCTATTTTGGTATCTATATATTCAAATACCTTATACTGAAAATAATTTCTATTTTAGTCATGATCACTGTTATATAAGCAATTGCGTAATAATGAATAGCTTCCATGTGTTCCGCGTAAAAAAATATCTTGTAGTGATACTAGCTGTAGTAAATACAGACCCCCTTAACGTAAACTAAATATTTATGTCTGCTACCAATATGTAATGTTTATTTTAAGTGTTCTTCCACGCAGCCATCGACACATTAACATCCATACCTACAAATATGTGTATATAACAACCCGTACTGTTGCTTTAACCGACATAAACTGTTTCAGTTCTATCAACAAGCCCTCCCATACGGGTTATCTAGTTGGTGTTGATAACAATCTTTGCGGCCCTTTTCAGCTTATATATCATAAATAGTGCAACCCTTCTCAAGGCTTATCTCCTGAAGTTGCTCCGGAAGAGCTGCGAGGATCTGTTTACACTTCCGGTAACCATAGCTGAAATCGACGAGATCGTTTGGGAGAGACCGTTCCACGCATGCTAAACACTTAAGCACTCCATAAATGATAACAATGTATGTTCAGTAACCATAAGAGGTGGATGTTTTATGCTTTTAGCGGATCGCGACACAATATTCGGACCGACAGTTTCGAACGAAACGTTTCACATAATCTGTTTGTGTTCTGAAATTTGTAGGTATGTGAGTGTACCTGTCCCGGATTAATCTTTGGCCTATTATTGTGTATGCTGAGGATTATCTTACATTAGCGCAAATAAATGTGGATATTATAAACGTAAACCGTTAATGCGAGTTTAAGAATTTGCTTAAATTGTTTAATTCAATTTTAGCTGGCAATATTATGTTCCAACTTCCATTGTTTATTTTGAGCCTCTTTTTGTTGCTGAAACGTTTCGTAACTGAAGTATTACGCTCAGTTGGATTTAAAGGTTTCTGAATAACTGTCGCCTTGGTGTGCTGTAGCTAATGACTATTTCGATGTAGTGGGTTGTATTATGACACTCCGGCGCTAGTTTTCTTTTTAATTTTTATTGTTGTGTTGTGTTTTAAGGATCAGCAAATAAAGTGTATTTAATACAAACGGAATAGCTTTTCACTAACTTTAATAAAACTACACTATTTACATATATAGCCTTTCGCGATGAATTAACTAAATTTAGGATGTTGTGTACTGCATGTTACATGAACGGGTTATACTGTACTGTCTGCCCAACAAGCACTAAAGTAACTGAAACCGAGACTGGAACATATTTTAAGTAGCTTAGACGTAATCGCGACTATAAATATTACTTTTTTGTATAAATTACTTTAATTACCAAATTCCGAAACGTAGTTTCTACCACAATTTGTTACTTTGTAGTAAGGTAACTTTAAAATCAATTCACTGGTATTGGCGACGTCACGTTTACTAATAAAATAACTTTGATAATTTACTCTGGGGTAAAGCAAAATCTAGGACTGCAAGAAGATTCACGCGAACTTGACTACTTTCTATACTTAGCAATATCATGGATTTTTGTTTTGTTAGTAATAAGATTAGGGTTTTCTTTGTTTTAATAATAATAAAGAGACAACAGTATAGAATATAACAAAATACATACTTTTAGCATTACGAGCGGACACTGTCTAGAAGCTGAATGTATTTTCACAGTACGCTAATGTACGTGCTACCCTAACACACACACAATTAGACATTATCTTCAAAGTAGTTTGAGCATTAAGCGCGGCAGGCTTGTCTTGATAATTCGAATCTGCGGCTAATGAGTAAGGGAATTGGTTAATATCCGGTTCAGGCATTACACCGACTGGGGTTGACGTTACAAGCAACTGTCGACCTACCCTTGGTCAATTATGACTTTTATAAAGTCGTAAATCAAAATTTAACGGATGTATACAACGGCTCTTTAGACATATACGCGCACATATAGAAATGTACTTTATTAGTTTTAATTTTAATGATACTGGCACATTGCGGATGTAGGGTGAAATATGAGAGGAATTCATAACTTTAAACGAATGGTTTTTAAAATTCGTATAAAAGTTGTGTGCCTTGCTATCCACAAGAGCGCCAAATATATTCCCAAAAAGGGTACATATCTAGATATGGTGTAAAATAATGCTGACACCACCCGTACCTGATGTTAGCCAGCTATAAGTAGCTATAACTATAAGTAGGCGGTCAGCTTGTAGCACTTACAATGTTTGCGTATCAAAAAGGCTAACTATGACAGACCACACCCTGTTATTTCCTAAGGGCCTTAAGGCCTATCACGGGGCTTTTACCGTTATTCTGGCAGTTTATTAATGCTTGCCGTGCTGAAACCACAATTACAGGCTTCGTTACTTCCAACTGTGTATTTATTACTAAAACTTGGCAACACGCGCATCAACATTTCCAGATTCTTGGAAGATTACTAAGATTACATCGGTTTTTAAAACGATGACAATTCAGATGTGGATAACTATAGGCTAATAAGTATATTGTCGCACTTCGATAGAGTTTATGAGCATCTGTTTCATTCTCGCAAGGCCCACGTACTAATTACAAAATTTGTCAAATTATCCATGTGTGTAGTAGTTGGTTATTCAACATCTAAAGTTCCCCATATATTGGAAAGAACAAAAGAAAAGTCTTTTTTGTATATTTGTCTTACAAAGTAGAGGCAATCTATCCTGATCGTGGAACTAGCTACATATCTTTATTTACTAATCATAATTGCACATGTTAGTCGGATGGCAGAGATGAACCTAGTGGAAGTTTTTACAATAATCAGACTTGTTAACAACTGTATAGATGCTCTACTTTTGCTTTCTAACGTTCATTTCTATGTAACACACTATAACACTGTTCCAAGGTGCCAGTCACCCATATCTCAAAGAACGCAAATAACACCGGTTAACAAGATTTTTGTCCCAAGCACAAAAATGCCTGATTCCTATATACTTCTGCATGCTGAAATCAATTATGTTGTCAGAATTTCTCAATCACCCTGCGTTTCTATGTTCCAGGATATTCGCTTATCCACATAAAATATACATGCCTAGATATGTAGTATGAGACAAAATGTCTTGACGTTACTTCAGTTGTCCGCTAGAGCTCGGAAGTGATCAAGCAGCATGCAATGGCTAATGTTTGAACATGTCTTGACGTGTCTAGATCTGCATTTCCCATTCCTAGAAAGCATCTCTTGTTATTTCAGTTGTCGGTTAAAGCTCGGTGAATGAACATATACGCTGACGTTGTTAATATTTTAAAGAGTGTTGCGTTGTGGTGCGTTCAACCTAATGTAGTGAAACCGCGAACATTTGTCACCTGTAGTAATGCCAAGGGAATGTGTAAATCACCCGAACTGTTTTTGCTACATTTGCGGTGAATTGACATTTAAATACCAAAGACGATCTTTCACACCTCTCCTTAAAAGGTGCTATGAGCAGTATTTCAAGTGTAAAGTAGGTGATAAAGACAAAACCTGGGCTCCCCATATTTGCTGTGTTACGTGTGTCAGACTTCCTATAAGGTAGGCAAAAGGTAAACGACATTGGCCTTTTGCTATTCCTATGATTTGGAGGGAACCATCAGATCATATTACCGATTGCTGTTTTTGTCTAACAAATATCAGTGGTATGACTTCTAAATCCAGACATACTGTAAAATATCCTAACACTCCATCTGCACTGAGACCAGTACCTCATAGTCCGGAATTACCTGTGCCTAAACCTCCACAAAACATGACACTAAGGGGCGATGAAAGTGCTGATGGTACCAAGGCAAATGGAACTGAAGAAAGGTGTTCCTGATGCAAAGTACAGCCGAAAGTCATATACCAGCACATTTTCCAAGTAAATATATCACTTTGTACGTCATTTTTTAGTGATTTATACACATATTATAGTACATACTTTCACAAAATTTGATTGCTTTGTCACTCTGACACCCTGCCTGACAGAAAAATTCTGAAAACGTATATGAAATATGTGTAAAAAGTACTACCAAGTTCATCCACTTTACATCGTGGGATAAAATAAATCTGAAATTTTATCGACGAGTGTAATAAATCAATATTCTGATTACTTTTACGAATAACTATTGTTATTATTTTTATTTTGTACTTATTCCGTTGTTATCTAATGCTTGAAGGATCTTTTGGTTTATTTACATTTTTTAGTTTATATGATTACGTAGGCTGTCCACTTGTATTAATTTTTATATTCTGTTTATTGTCCTGTTAATGGAATATTGTTTATATTGGGCAAAAAAGAATATTATTATTGCTGACGTGTTTAAACATCAGTTCGGGTATGGTTTATGTCACTTGAACGAAATAATCAGCACGTCAATTCTTACGAAACATAAATTTTCATTTATCCGTTCTGAATATAGTTTCTGACGACACCCGTATTATTTTCACGAAAACCACGTTTCTCTTTCTTATCCTCCTCAAATAGTTCGTCCGGTTACGATCTCGCTATCTCAGCATTCTCGGAGTGGTACCTACCGCAACTGAACCACTACTAATTTACTAGACAGATCGTGCAGTTTGCAGTATTTTTCGCATTTAGATACGGTTTATTACAACTGGGGTTGCCTAACGTTATACACTTCATGCGATATCTAGTAAAAGTAAAGCGAATAGAAAACTATGACTTTGATTGACTAGCTTCGCTGTAATAAGCAGGGCTGAACGGAAACCCGGCGCCAAATAAAATATAGATAATATCTCCTTAAAGGCGTTCATTGAACGGCGCCTTACTTTAGCTTTTATCGCGTCGAGATTTAGTTTTCCGGATTTAGGCTAAAATTCGATCGTAATAAAGCTCCAGAGCATAAAAGATATTTTTAATCAAATTCTATCAAGTAAGAGTTTGAAGAAGAGCACTGGAAAAGGTTATAATTTAATTTTACGTTCCGCTTTTGAGGTATTACTTGAATACCAACAACGGTATATTCGTTCGTGCGATGAAGATTAAAATCCATATTTGAGAAAGAAAATCCATTTTTTTAAAAGCACCTACATTATTGATGGTAATGAAGTTCATACAAAAATTACGTTTCGTTCAGAATATTTTTTATTGTAAAGAGAAGCAGATAGCTACAAAGTCAATCAAGAATACGTAGTAATGCTGTAGATATTGATTTCCAAGACAATTATTTCTCAAGATTCAGATTACTTTCGTGTCACTAGTTCAAGCATGCATAGAAAGGATGATTTAAAATTTGTCTGTGAATCCTCTGTTTCATAGGGAGTAGAGGTATTGAATGCGGTGAAGCAGTTAGTACTCACGTGACCAGTAATAATTATATTCATAGTAACCAGAATTATAACCATTCTTAGTTTATATAATGGAGACCAAAAAGGTTTTCTAAACTTAATACTTGTGACTTTAGAAGTTTCAAAAATTTAAGTTGTTATTTTTCTATGACAGTTTTGGATTGTGGCTGTATTTGCCAGTTTTTCAAAAATTACGTTGTTCCAACATTGCAACGTAATTCTAAAGACCAAATTGTCGTTTTCGTTTTTCTCAATAGACGGATTGATTGAAGGACGGTTATTATGTAGTTTTAGAGAAGACAAAAGATTTATTCACATGAAGAGGATCCAGGTAGGAGTGTGACAGAAGAGACCGGACCAAGAACAATACTGTGCGACAGTGGTGCAACGTTGAACTAGTTTTGGATAAAGTGAAAAGAAGGCAATTGGAAAGGTGAATGATCAAAAAAAAAGCTGAAATAAAGCGCAAAAGAGGTAGACCAGGAATGAATTGAAAAAGTAGAGGTGGGAAAAGTACTTCAAAGGATGATAATAATTGGAGCTATAATTTAAAAAATTATAAATATTTGATTTCCTGCATTAATTCGTACTTATAATTTTTGTGAAGTAGAGATACGATGTTTGATGTTATGTTTTCTTATATTCCATAGAAACATACTTATTATTAGTTCTATGCACGGTGAAAGCAAATTATCTGGCTGTAGGAAACCATGATTAGGTGGTCGACTATAAGAAGGCGGGACTAATAATAAGTGTCTGCTTGCACGTTATACGTTATCAGGATCCCATTCATTAGCATTAGAATCAATGGGACGAGATTTAACCGTGTAATTGCGTACAGTACTATTACCACCATATTATGGTTTTATCAATGTAGATTGTCTTGAACCATAGTCCATTATTAATCTTTTCACTGCTCAAGACGAGTATAAGCGCCTTCAGTATATGTATATTCTCGTCAACGATGATCTGGCACGCGCTCTTATGGGTATCCGAAGTACTGCAGCTCGCATAATTCTTACATTTGGGTGGATCCTTTTCAACAAACAGACCTCTTACGTCTGTGCCCTGTATATACAGTATTCCTATATCCAGCTCGCTTCCGCCCTCCTGGTAAACGAAGGTTGCCTTTGATATTTCGGGAATAGAGAACAGAAACTAAAACTAATCAAAGTACATGGCTTTATCGTTTTTAAAAATATTCTCCATGAAGATCAATACACTTTTGCATGCGCTTGAAGCAGTTTTCTAGAGCACTTTTTCCACTCCGATTGAGGTACCTCCAAAATATGCATTTGGAAAACATCAACCGCTTCTTCAGCCGTCGGAAAACGTTGACCACGTAATTTTTGTTTGATGTGAGGAAACAAAAAGAAGTCATTGGGTGCCAAATCAGGGCTGTACGGCGTTTTCAGTTGCCAAAAACTCTCTTGTTTGAGCTGATGTGTGAGAACTCGCATTGTTCTGGAGGAGAATGATTCCCTTATTTTTCCGAATACTTCTGGCAAACAAATGGTTGTGTACCATTGAGAATTGACCCTCCGGGTACAGTTGCCACAGTTTTTTCCGAAGAAACAGGCGACCATTGACTTCGAAGTGCTTCGTGTGCGAATTTGGCTCGCCTTGAAAGACTCATACAGGCAACTGCTGTGTACTTTCGGGCTTATAGGCATAGATCCATGATTCGTCACCTGTTGCGATGTCACCTGTTGACGACCAAATGTTGATGCAATATTGAATGTATGCTGGTCCCACTGATACCCAAGTATGCCTCAATCCCAAGATACGTCACACGCCGATCTTGCAATATCAGTTCACGAATAGTATCAACGTTTTTAGGAACAACTGATTTTGATCGACCTTCACGAAATTCGTCAGTGAGTGAAGCACGGCCACGATTGAATTCGGCGTACCACCGGTATACACTAGTTTTTGATGGTGTTTCATCGTCAAAGGCCGGATTAAGCTAATCGATGCATGATGGTGTTGAGATAATCCACGTCAAAAATTGTAAAAAAATAATGACACGAAAATGCTCAAGAGTTAATTCCATTTTTTGGCGAAGATGATTTTTCAAGCCGCTGTAAGTAACACAAATATCGTTTTTACGCCAAAATGTTCTCAGTAAGTATACTGTCAAGGGCGAAATTTACGATACAGGCGTCCGTTGTCAGGTGGCGACACCTGGAACACATATTCCCGAAATATAAAAGGCATCCCTCGTATCAGCATGTAGAAAATTTTATTTGTTATTGACGCTGTGAAATTTATATTTCGATATAATTGTTAAAATGCTGCTTTTGCATACTAAAAAGCAGCAAGAATACGTGCCATTCATTAAACAACAAAACAATTTAGATGGAGCCGAATTTATCTTATATCTTATAATTAATGTGTCACCAGCAATGAAAATAACTTTAGTAACATTCATAAACTTACATTTTCCTGTATTTCGTTTAGCAAAGTAAGCAAGAAACTTTTCCTTAGCAAAATCTACCAGGTCACCAACAAAGGTCACTTGGGAGCGATAGGTATAATGAGGTACCGTAGCCGTTTAGGAAGCGTAGTGGGATGAACGTAACTTTAAAGGAAATGCTTACTTAATACTTACTTACTTACTTGTATTTCAGGGAATATTTGGAGTACGTTTTGTTTTATTGACCTAGAATCACGCCTTAAGTAGCTAATTCTAAAAAACAATAGAAGTTGTCTATGGGACGGAAAAACACTAAAGCACATTTGCTGCATTATGATATTGCGTATTTGCTAGAGCTCAATGCTGCCCAATGTATAACATTCCTGGGGCAACATATACAGGTCATGTTTTCTACTACTTCGTATTATAACCGTTTTTAAAAAATTAAATGATTGCTTGCTTGAAGTTTTATGCATACACACACTGATGTGAATGATTAAGAAACTACTTAACTACAAAACAAATATTTTATTCTTTAATAAATCTTTATTGATATCAGAAGGAAAATCTTCTAATTCCTTATTTTAAAAGGTGTGGCATACTTTAGAAATAAAGCTCTGCAATTCTATGGTACCACCGCTACGTATAAACCATAACAAATGGGCGATGAAACCGAAAAGCCAGAAGAGTTTGCAAAACACCCAAAAGAAGTCTTCAAGCATAATTCGGGGGAAAAGTAATCTGAAGACGAAAAAGAAATAGAGCAACAACTCAACGAAACTTAGAGTTATCAATAAAAAAAATCACAAAAAATGAAGTGAGAAATGTGATTAAGCACAACATAAATTCAAAAAGGCTCCCGGATATGAACTCATTACGGGAAAAATTCTACAAGAACTTCCAGAAAAAGGAATTACTTTTTGGACTCAACTATTTATTGCGAATAAGTTACTACTCACCATAATGGAAAGTGGCTCGAATAACGGACACTTTAAAACCTGGTAAAAATCCGGAGAATGTAGCAAGCTACCGGCCAATTAGTCTTCTACCAGCTGTATCAAAAGTTTTGAAAAGCTGTTCTTATTGAGATTACGTGTTATTTTAGAAAATCGTAAGATAATTCCAAACCACCAATTTGGATCCAGACAACAACGTGCTACCACTGAACAAATTCACCGTATCGTTGACAGATTTCGTCGATTTCAAAAGAAAAAAGGTATTGTTCCGCAGTATTTCTTGATGTTGAAAAAGCCTTTGACAAAGTTTGGCACAGTGGATTGCTATACAAACTTAAAAATATGCTGTCAGTAAGCTGTTATACAGTTCTTAAGTCATACCTTAGTGAGAGATACTTTACAGTAAAATGCCAGAATGCTGAATTGCAACCCATCCACGCCTGCGTGTCTAAGGAAATGTACTCGGGCCCAGACTTTATGTCCTATATACGTATAATCTACCGATAACTGGAGGAACCACTATAGCGTCCTTCGCAGACGACACGGCAATGCTGTCATCACACAGCAATCCACGTATAGCTTCGGAGAACAGGAAAACTTCCTTACTATATAGCGAACAATGGTCAAAGTAATGGAGAATAAGGATCAATGGGAACAAGTCTACACATATCATTTTTACCACCAGGAAAGAAACATGCCCGCCAATAAAGTTTTGGGTTCAGAAAATATCGTAACCCGGGACTACTTTGACTGTGGGGGTTACTTTGCCAACATCGCTCCCACAAGAAACAGATGCAAATTTAAGGTTATGTTTATATTGTTACTAGTCACTCGCTCACTAATAACAATATAAACATTGATCGAGAGTTTCGGCGTGTTTTGATGTATTACTGTGCTTCTAATATTTAAAAACATTGTGTAAAAATGGTTTGAACTTGCAAAGAAAGAGTGAAAACCCGTGCGTACAGAAAATATAACATAAAAAACCTAAAAAAAGCTGCATGTGAAGTTAAAAGCGGTAGGTTAGCATAGAAACCGGCCGCTGAAAACTATAACATTAGCAGAACAACGCTATTGTACAAAATTCGTGGTTATAATGAAGGTAATCCCGGACATCCAACCGTTTGTCTAAAACCGAAGAAGAATTGAGACAAACCCTGGGAACTGTAAGTGATTGGAGATTTCCGATGACTAAAGCAGATATACGCGGTGTGATCGAGAAGTTTGTAACAAAACAATGCAGGGATGTATGGCAGTGGGAAAATAATGTGCCGCGAGAAATGGACTTTCCGTTCGTCTAGCTACAAGAGGAACTGGCCCGCAACCATATAACCCTAATATAGTTCTAGACAGACTTCCTTCCGAAGAAACCTATACTGGTAGAATTTTACACGCCAGTTTACTTGAATATTTGATAGAATCTAGGGGCTTTGATGAGAATAGAGTGCGTTATGGAAGAGGCAAGAAATTGACCACAAAGCCAAGCAATCGCATTTCACTTGAAAACTCCAAGGATCAAACTCAAGTTCTGCATCAAGCCACTTCTAGTACAAGTCGCCCTACAAGTCCGCTGTGCTCCTCGGGCGACGACCTCCCCTTCATGAATTGGGTGTCAAATTCATCCTCCAAGCAGAAGAATAAGAAAGAGTAAAGAAAAGAGCAAAGCGATATAGGACAAGACGATAACCTGTGTTCGATCTGCCTGTGCAACTTTCGACATTATGTTTGCTGCGTGAATTGCAAGCAGTGGGTTTGCGGAATTTGTAACAAAGGTTCCACGAATACGCGGTGTGAATGTCCAAGATGTGAGGATATATAGGTCAAAACTAACGTAATTTTTTAACAATATTATTTGTCTTTTTATTAACATTATCGTTATTCGGTTGCTTTTCGCACTTTGTGAATATCCTAAAAAATATATCCTAGCTTAAACACGTTTTCTTTTAATGTTTAAGCGCCAAAATGTTAAGAATGTTAAAATAAAACAAAAATCAATTTGGTGTTGAACTATCCCCTAAATGGTGCTAATTTAACATTCAATACAAAGCAGTGCCATGTTACAGTATCACCGAGCATGGGGCTAGTTTGCCACAGAAATAATTTATCAATAATTTGTCAAAGATTGCTTTTATGTAGTTGTCTGTTATAGGCGATGTTGTCGAGGTATCAATTGGTGGGGACAAACACGAATTTGTTGATTCGGATAACTAACAAAAAACTATAACACAAAAAGTGGTCCAAAAAGTACAGAGAAAGGATAAATGTGCATCCAAACGTTTTAGTGAAAAGTTTGCTTAAAAAATCAAGTGCAGTGCGCAGATTAAAACGTAGAGTGCCCGCCGACTTAACAACCTTTGGTGAAAAAGAAATTTCCCGGGACCGATATAATTCATCTTAATATTTTAGATTATTTTAGACAAAGGGACATATTACTGAATGTGATCCGGGCATGTTAATTTTGTAAATACTGTACATTACTTAACGTCTATACAATTATGTAGTTGTAATGAAAATGGGAGATAAAAAAACGGTATGCTGAGTACAATTCTTTTGCGGGAAGGCTGCACGTGCGTAAGAGATTTGCAGCATCAATAACTGCAGAAAAATGTAATATTCTGTTCCATAACCCTTACGACGAAATTGTAGTAACATTTTTAACGTCTCTACTCCACTATTTATTATTACAGCCGTAGTTGTAATGCAAGGAAAAGTGAAAATACATTCGGTAGGCCGTATTCTAGTGATCGTATAAGCTCCACGAAAAGCATTAGTTTAGCAAAGTGAAATCCATGCTTCTATTTAGAATGGTTTTACATAGGAATCATTTTAATCTTCCTCAAGCTCCATGCACATTATACATGCGTAAATTTTGCCCAGATATTTGCTCAGTTTATGTACAGGGAAATATTTCTCAATTCCCTGACCTCGTCTTTTTATACAAATAAGGAAGGAATAGAGCGGTCTTTTATCGACAGTCGCAAAATGCGCATTTGAATATAGACGCTTTAGTATTCCACCCTCGAAATATAGAAAACAGCACGGCGCCTCATAGGTAAAAAAACGGGAAAAGAAAAATAAATAAAACATGCGACAAACGCAAACATTTTTGAGAACGAGTTTATCGCAAATAGTGATCATTGCTCCCCCATATGAAACATTTTGACCTATATTTACTTAGCTCTCTATTTAAATTCAAAGGTATGTTTTGGAGAAATGCGCAAAGGCCCTAATATTTCCCTGAGACCATTCAATATTTCCATTCTCAATTTTAAACCGTTTCTTCCAAATATCTCAAATTTATTATTACTATTAATTACTAGTTATAATGGCTAAGAAATAGATGGTGCAACATAATGAGTAAAAGGTATTGTTTTGGCAGCCATGAATACAAAAGGTAAATAAAAATTATGTTTGGTATTAGTAACAGTGCACATTCTATTGATCGTCTCAACCTCCGTATGGAGTATGGGATATTATAGCAACTTTAATCTCTTACTATCCTTAGTTGCCGTCATTAGCGCTATCTCCACTTCCGATTGCTATGTTGCAACTTATTTACATATGTCAGCCTCGGCAAAGTACCTATCTATCCGCCTATTAGCGTCAACTGCTGTCAATAGTTATTGTCCTAGTTTTAAAATATTTTTATTTAAATTCTAGGTTAATTTGTTTATATATAGTTGTACAAATCGTTCTTTTCAGAACGCTTCCATCTTTTTCGAGGGTGCATAGGGTAATATGGACATTTTTCTTGATTTTTAAATATTTTATAACATATGATAAGAACACGCAAGCACCTATTCGACGTAAAGTGCATAGTTTTTTATACAGAATATGCCACCTACGTTAAATGCAATTCTAGCTACTATCAATGCTGATGATGATCTCCCTAACTTCAGTCGAGCAACTTTACATAAATTGTTACACGATATGGGTTTCGAATTTAAAGAAGGTGGACTTAAAAGTACACTCTACCACTGCGAGTTAAATCCCATTAATATGCTATGGGCACAAGTTAAAAACTATATAAAAATGAATAATACTACATTTAAGGTAAAAGATATGGAGGAATTAATTCGAAGAGCATATAGCACTGTAACAGTTGATAATTGGCAAAGTTACATCAAACATAAAAAATATTGAAAAGAAAATGTGGATAATTTGCAAGATGACATTGAAGAATTTATTATTTATGTAACAGATTCGTCATCATCTGAAGATCAAACTTGTTCATCGACTGACTAAAAATTGAAACAAGACATATCTGTGTATAATTGCTATTCCTTTCTAAATATTATTGTGTTATATAGGGATTTGTATGAGTCCAGCTATTTTCGTTACAAATGTGGAAAACTATTTATTTGTTAAAGAATTTCATATTTTACTTTAAATTTAATAAATTGTGTAATACCCCACTTCCTAAATAAATGCTCGAAATGTAAATTACATTAATGGTTAGTAATAATAAATAAAATTATGGGCTTTTTCACTGGTTCTTAAAAAAATATATGTTGTTTTTTATATTTTACTGTTTTCCTCAAAATATGAATTTTAACTGTCAGAAATCCAAATAATGGAACCGGAAGTAATAATATACAGCTGATTCGACGATTTGGCAACTAGTGTATCGAATTCTCATACGCTCTGTACTGCATTCGGAGGTTGAGACGATCTGTAGTATCATTTTCTGGGGCAGGTAGATAACCTTCATATCAATTCATTTATATACGAATTTCAAAAGAGCGATACATCTTACATTTATCTATAATTTCGTAGGTAACCAGATGTAATTCTTTTCGAAACACATTGTACAATTATTGCCGGGGTGTAGCGAGTTTATATTTGTAAATTGAATGTTAAAACCAGCAACAATTTATAGAAACACTCGTGTTAATGATCGTTAACCACACACAGTTCCTAATTTTATCCGGCGAGGGATTTCGATGAGTTTCAGCACACACGGGATGTTAGGATTAAGAACGCCGTGTTGTATAAACACACATGTAGAAAGTACTTTAACTTAGGATTTCCAGAACAATGCCTAACCATTGTTCGAATAGTTAAATAAAGCGCAGCACACACATTTTGAGGGAACCAACTAATTGCGTGTGTAGTAGTGGAAAGGGCGATAAGACTACGGAATCTCTCTCGCTCAGTCGCGGACAGAGAAGCTCTTCATAGCGGTTGAACTACGAGATCAGATTAGACAGTGGAGTGTTTGTCTAACCGTGAAGCGCCTACTCAGCATTCAGCAAGTTGTCAGTCTTTACCAACGTAGCAGTTAGTTTGTAAACAGTCCGACGGGAGGCAGCAAGAAGTGCAATACGTGTGGGTGTGCCACTAGTGGGCCACCCAGGTCCGTGTGAATAACACATAACCTCATCAACACCGCGCGCAAACGATACCAATATATAGTTCGAGGTGCTCCTTTTTCTTCTGTACCCTACCTGTTCCTGTCGTCGGTTCCAGTTCGGAATCATAACGAGTGGGGTAATTAAAAATGCAAATGTCGTGGGCAGTATCATAATATACTGCATAGCAACCGTCGTCATTAGGGTGAAATGAATTTTATTTATTTAGGCATCGATGTCGCTTAACGTGGAAATTAGAAATGCCGTTAAACGCGAACCCACGCACTCACAACTTACTAATTGGTAGTCTTTTTAACGATGTTTATGCATTTTAATGCCTACTTTTTTTCTCGGTAACGATGACAGTTCCGTAGTTTATTTTATTAGAGGGACGTAAAACATCTTGTTTTTATTGCGACGGCAGATATAAGGTTAAATGAACTCGAAGCATGACATTCATGATGGCGATTACTGTTATTATCATTATTCTTTGGGATTCTTGTCCTGAGTTGCATTCGGATCAACGACAAATTGCGTTTAATCACGAATGCTACTCAGATATTTTTTTCTTCGATGGCTTGATTATGAAGCATTTAAAATAATATAAAACCAAATGACTAAAGACTGTTTTAGAGAAAATTATAAACTTTGTTACAATCTGTACCTACAAACAAAATTGTCCAAAATACATATATAGAACAATTTTATTTATAGCCTCAAGTATAGTAAAGACATTCCTTTGTGATTGGTAAATTATTTGTTATAGTTATTATTGAAGTGTAACACAAACAGGTGAAAGGCGACACATTTATTGTGCCATTACTTTGATAATCACATATTTGCAATCCTTTGGGCTATATTTTGAACCTCCTTACTATTTCTATAAAATCTCCTTTTATATTTTTCAAAATTGTAAAGTAGAGAAGCTCAGAATATGGTTTTGAGTCAATTGTAAATTTGTGGTAATGAAATACTTTATAATTGACAAGATGGGCTGAAATCTTTGAGTGCACTGCAATTCTTAAATATAAAACTTTTGCAAAACATTCATATTTTCAAGAACAACATAAGAATAAAAATTATGTATCATGAAAGTCTATTTAGTTTAATATACGATATACAACATTGTAAAAAACAACGAGGAACTGATATGAAATAGGCTAAGGTGTTTTATATATTACAATTAGTCATGAAAACGAGCTGATAAGTTCGCTAATTCCTTCCAATAGTCATTTTGCATTTATTCAGTTACATTCATATACAGATGGTAATATTAATCAGTTTGAGACTGCCAACTGACGAAATATGACAAATTCCATTACATTCTTCCGCGCTGAAGTACAACATAAAAACTGAGAAAGCAGATACCAAAATAAGCAATTCACAATAAAGTGCATATTTGAAGAATGGGTTTGGTTAGAATCGGGTCTTTTCGGGACTACCATGGCTATGATAGTTGTTGATATGCTGAAATGTCGGATGGCATGAAAATAACAAGCGATGGAAATAGCTCAAACATCTACTCACTGATGTTTTGGCTATTTCCATCGCTAATAATATCTCTTTAACAATTTCATGGCAGCAGTTAGCGCCTGCAGGTAGAACGTGTTATCGGTATGCCGGCGGTAAACGATTGGACTATTATGGGGGTGGCTAGTCATTTAGGGAAAACGTGGTGAGGTCAATCACCGCAATGAAAAAAGAATTCAATGGTAAAAGTGAATAGTAAATCAAACTAAACTTATGTAGTACAACACGTAGTCATCCCTGAATTAAATATATTGTACCAAGATACGTAGGTACATGTAATTAAATATGTTGACCGTTAGAAAAAAAAAACAATGAATTATGAACTATGAAACAGTGTAATGATAGCCTACCATTTATAATAAGAGCGACAATAAACAAATTAACCTAAAGTTAGTAAGACATCAGTAGCTAGCTTATGTTGAATGTGAGCAGAAGACACCAGTCACACTATTTAAAACAGTTATAATAAAGCTAGCTAATAAATTACAATAAACATCGTTAATCATATAAACTATATTTGTATTAACTTTCATTATGTACAGTTTCAGATGCTATTTTGGTCGTTTATTAAAAAAATTTATTGTACCCAACAGCCGTACCACATATACTTCGCTTTGGTATACAAAAGTCCTGGCTTTCCAGCCTGTCGTGAAATAGTGACTAACACTGTCAAAAACAGCAGGCTCAAATGTTATTGAGGATAGATTTATGTATAAGTTATAGACGCTTCAGATAGAACTCAAATCCAAGACAACTAATAAACAGAAAAAAATCAAAAATGGCAACTCAGCTAATAAATTAATAGCAGCACAAAGCAAGATCAGACTGCTAAACCGGCTAGGAATAGTTTTGACAGTTCTGTAGAATTCCATTGTTTGTTTTCATTTGAGACAAACCAAGCCTACTGCGATTTTTAATGCAAGAAAACTGTATTACGCGTATTAAA
>JARFOC010000269.1:0-13376 GCA_031763485.1 Osmoderma eremita | reverse complement strand
TAATTTAACCGAATCTGTAGCATTAATAATAAGAAAGTTAGCAATAGTGCCCCGAAATTTTTGAACACCCTGTATACATGACTAACATAAAACCAAGGAGTAACAAAGGAATACAAAATATGCTACGAAATACAGCGCACACGCAAGTCAGCCTAATTATATGTCAAGGTCAAGTAGAGACTTGTATAAGTATGCCTCTAATATTAAGTTTCGACGAATTTACATTGACTGATGGCAAAATCACAATATTAAATCTTTAGCAACCTTATAAGCATAACTGCGTTCAAACATGGAGGAATTAGACTACAGGAGCAAATACAAAAATTGATTAAGGACATATGTTAACAGGAACAACTACCCAGAGAATGGCAAAACCGCTATTGTAACCTATACACAAAAAAGGTGATAAGACAAACTGTCAGAATTGTAGCGGTAATTAATGCAGCATACAAAATACTTGCAACGTATATAGAAAGGAAAAGAAAAACACATATAACCAAATGAATAGAAGGGATCATCGCCGAATACCAATGTAATTTTAGACAAGGGCGTAGTACCTACAACGGGTCAAATCTATGCACTAAGGGGAAACTTTTGAATATAACAAACCTAGGGTATTTGTTAACTTCTCAACAAGTCTACGAGTATTAAGAGAGCTGGGTATTAATGAAAAATTAATTAGAATCACCCAAATAGCACTTAAGACAATAGAAAATAGAGTAAGTATAAATAAAGGGCATCTAAGAGGTTTGAAGTTAAAGGAGGGGTAAGGCAGGAAAACCCACTGTCTACTGTGTTGTTCAGCTTGTGTTAGTAACAAGAAATGTAAAAATTAACAGATCAGGACTAGTGTATACAAACAAAAAAAACATCAATGTCTTGCTTTTGCAGACGACCTGGTTATTTCAACATGGACAAACCGAAACACTGAGAAGTGCCAAGAAGGCTAGAAAACGAAGCACAGAAAATGGAAGTATAAACAAAGAACTAAGTGCATTAGCTGGACATACGATGAATTTAAAAATCATTACCTAAAACCAGAAACAACAAGGAGAGACAAAGTATACAGATTCGAAGAGGTAGAAAAGTTTACCTATCTAGGGACACAGTTTACAAGTAAACTAGAAAGTCAAGAAGAAATTGTAGAAAAGTAGATTAATGGCGGAAAACCGATGTATATATGCTCCAAATAAATTATTGAAAAGTAGGAACGTCTCTAGGATATCCAAAATATCCATCCATTTCCAAAATAAAGCTGTACAAAACGATCATTCGCCATTGTTATCTACAGCAGTAAAACGTGGAAAACAGAGCAGAGTGCGAGAGAGAAACATTTCGCGGAAATTTTTTGACGGAAAGCGGGAAAACGATGACCGGGAAAGTAGAAGAAATAAGGAATTGTAACAATAAAACAAATATTAATACCCTTATCACCTTGCTGAATGAAGAAATCCAGATACGTATTTCGGCAACTAAATTGCCTTCCTCAGCAGAATCTACAAAGAAAAATAATGTTAGACGTAGCACTCTGGGACATGTGCACCACACAGAACACCACTGAAATAACAGTGTTATTCAAGTGGCGTTCTGTGTGGTGCATATCGTAAGCATCTAGTAATAGAAAATTAAATGTAACCTTCAAAGGAAATAGTATAGATCGACATTTGAAACACATATGGGTTTGTGTGTAACGTTACACATATTTATTTCCTACAGGTAACGTTAAGCGACATAGTACCCAACCGGTTATACGTTAACGCGTCGTCAGTGTAAAAAAAACAATTCTTTGTGTCAAATATTTCTTTATTAATTTAACAATTAATTTTTTTATATTTAATCATACAACAATCACAATACATTTTCTTGAAAAGTAAACAATTCATTTAAATTATAAACAGGTAACGCAAACACGATAAGGTGGCACTGATAACGTGGTACCAGAAGAATAATAATTTAAGACCGGTTAGGGGCATGTTTTCAATCAATTATCCTGAAGGCCCATAGCATGTGCGAAAACTATACTCAATCTGTTTAACAAATTCGAAGCAGATGGTTGTGTTCTCACAAAAAAATAAATAAAACCAATCACGTTTTAACAGCACACAACAACCTGAATATCCTAAGTTATATAGAGGAACGGTATGTAGGATCGTTTTTAGACGTAGATAAACATTATGCAGCATCATACAGTTCGATTTACAAAACCGTGAAAGAACTCTATTACAAGCCATACAAAATACAAATCATCAAGAGATTTTCGAGGAAGATAAAATAAACCGAACAGATTTTTGCGAAACAATGTTTAATTTGTTAAATGAAAACGTAGAAGTTTTGAATAACACACTTTTTACTGACGAAGCTACATTTATCTACATTTACTTTTGCTTTGTTTGTCTTAATTAATAATTGCAATAAAATAATTTCTTTATGCAAAGTTGAAATTTTGCACTTTATTAAGAACATAACCAAATTCTACTATATCGTAATATTTTAACAGTTTCATAGTAAATAATAAATGATTAGGTCAACACTTCCGATTTGTATCCTACATTTATTTATTGAAAAATACTAAATTTCCTTTTCATTAATCCATTAGTTATTGATCCCGTACAAATTCTCATGCACAAAATCTGACACGAATGCAGTACCCTCAAAAGATCTGCTGGTCTGTATCCAAACGATTGCTTTCAAGGAGCACAAGAAGAAAAACTGTGAAATTAGACTTTACCTTTGTTATGTTGTTTTGTTTCTCTTAATTAATCGTTAGACTAAAATTATTTCTTCATTCCAAGATGAAATTTTGCACTTTCGTTGTTAAAAACAAACAAACTCTTCACAGCTCTGTTTTTCCAACACAAATAACATTTCCGTACTAAATTCCACTATAGTTTGGTAATAAATTTTAAGTTTCGTCGTAGATTTAAAAATTTTCCTTAGCAAAAATAAATTATAGTAGACCCCTTAAAACGTGCTAGCCAGAGATAATTAATTAATAATAGTGTTGTAATTGCACTGGCCATAGATCTACACACGACGCGTTGCCTACTTTGTCGCTTAACGTCACCTGTAGGAAATATCTATGTGTAACGTTACAAAAAGAGCACGGTATGTAAATAATAGATTCGTTAATTCCCGTTAACCACCTTGAGCAAATGTCACATCCGATAACTTTTTATTTATCTCATAATAACTCGTGACAGCTTATGAGGAAAAAATGTAAAAGATATTTGGCTTAGAGAAGAACAATATAACTTTCTAGCCGAGGTATATGTATTAACTATGTGGTTACGACTAGACCAGATCATTTGTTTAATATCAGAAATAAAGGTTGTTGAATTAAATTGTCGAATAGGTATTCAATCTAGAATTGGAAATTGCCAAATGGATTAAGTACGAATAGCGCATGTGCCGTGTTATTTATATTTAAGAAGAGTGTATATATATTTCTTTACTATAATTGATAACTTTCCGCAAAGAAACCTACTAACGTGAATGAGGTTTGATCTTACATCAAAACTGAACACAAAAGTATTGCTCTCACTATTCTGATGTACTATGTGTTTCAGGTACCCGATTGGTGTGCCCCATTTGTAAAAAAGTGTACAAAAACGAGAATACCCTCCAGGTTCACATGGCTATAGATTGCGTAAACGCGAGGAAATACGCCTGTTCCATTTGCGGTTACCAAACGAAGAGGAAGTTTAATCTAAAAGTGCACATCAAAAGACATTTTGGTGTTAGAAAGAAAACGAGTATCATCATATAGGAAAAAATAGAGTTTCCTAAAAATTCGAACAATATTTGTACAGAATTCATCCCTATATTTAGAAGACATAACCTTATTTTTTTTCAAGTATTAACTCATTTACTTATTCAGAAACTATATATTTTATAACGTAAATTAAGACTACGTTTAATGTACCTACATGTATCTCTTTGGGTAACGTAACAAAATGTTTATGATATTCTAATTAATAATAATTTTGTAATTAAGTTGAGTTTATATTTTTTGTCAGATATTATTATGACGCTATTTTCATATTTACATGTATACTTAGGTTATGTATTTTAGTTTGAATGTTACCGCCTTTTTATAGAGAAGCTCTCTGTCTTTATATATTTTAATTTTGAATATTTTAAAAATTAAAAATTACAAAACCTTACTGTTTCTTTATTATCCTGTTTTAATTATGTAATTAAACAAGTTTTATTGGAGATAATAAGCTGTAAAACAATTATTATTTTTGCTTTACTTATGGGTTATTTTATTTTATTTTTGCAAGCATAATAAAATTTACAATATTTAAAGAGTTTGATGACACTACATATTCAACACATTTCTGTAGTTGTCACCAAAATAAGCAAGAATCAGCGAAAATGATTTTATCTCGCATTGCTTATGCGTTATTTATTTGATAACAATTTCTTGATCAAAGCAGGAATATTAAAACACATTTATGGTGCATGTTTAAACTACGAGGCCTACAGCATTCTCTCTCATGCGTGTAACTGGTCGTTCCAGTGTGATTTACCTATATCCCCATTAGTAGAAATATTAGTGGCAAGCATTTATGACCATACCCCGAAATTACATTTTCTCTAATATCTTTAATAAAATCCTAATCTTTTTTTCTTTTAAATTGAAAATTTCAATTTATCTTTTACTTTTCTTTTTGTATATAAAGACGCAGACAAGTATGTTTTCGGATAAATAACCTTGCTTTTAAGGTTTTTTAGTTTTAGCCGTCATTGCTAGATACTGATTGTGTAAGTTCCCATAACAAACTAGATTATTAGTACACAGGATGCTTAAATAAAGGTACGTGTTTAGAGAAACAAAAGAGTCTTCATGAACATATAGCCCCTGAAATCAATTGTTTCAGATATACAGATGATTTTGTCGTTTTAATCAAAAAGCAATGCACTATGAAAAATTTATTGTAAAGGTTAACACAATTGTGGTACAGTTAACCCAACCCGTCGTTAATTATTGTGACCTCGATTTTATAACTTTTTACAAAATTAATACTTGCACTTTGTAAAATATTACATATTAGTTTGTAAAAACTACTTCATAATGTCTAACAGTTCTTTGTATATTTTACCATAAAGTAAGCAAGATCTACTGACGTTGAATAGAAATTTTTACTACAATTGCAGTAATATTTACACTAATTGGATTACAACATTGGTATTACAATTTTAACAGTAATGTGCACCCTTTTATTCTATTGATTCTATTGATGCTATAATACCACCCGTCAGGTTCAATAAATCGTCCCGTCTGCTACGGCCCCTAGGCCCTATTGAAGACCGGATGCCATCCTAAAGTTCATCAAACAAGTTCGAGACCTTAAGGTGGCCTCCAAGTCAACTAAAGGAAAGCAACTACCTTTCCAAAGATTGTAAAACTGCTTCGGGTGGCCACAGAACAGCGGCCACATAACTACTGTTTCTTCGTCCTCCATACACAGTCGACGTTCCGTTTTATCAGATAACTCGATTCTGTGTAGGTGCTTTTCCGTATGCACCTTTAATTGAAGTTGTTTTCGATTTTTCTTCCCCGTTATTTGTTGTAAGTGTCTTTGAGCAGTATGGAACGACACTGCAGTTCTCCTACTATTTTTGCTCAAATGCATATTTTTGGTAATCAATTAATATTTTGTTTCAAAAGCACCCGGAAATCTAACAGTAAATGACACCAACAAACTAATACAGAGATCTAATAACTTCTTCTGAAAGTACAGTTATGTTGTTTACTAATTAATATGCTTAATATATCTTGCTTTTTTACTCGTACTATATATATACATCTAGGGTATCCAAACTACTTATTCACCGTACTATGTAAATTCAAATGTCTGAATTATAATTTCCCATTACCAGTATTTGAAAGCACATAAAACTAAACGTGTTTTCTACTATCAAAAACATTTGGTAATAATTTATAGTTTTCAGAACTCAATCGCACATAAGCTTGATCTAAAATGTGTTGCTTGATACGTATTGCTATTTACAACGTCAATCTTTCTCACAGCTCTTTTAACCCTACGTTAGCCACGGGGACAAAGATCAGTCGCGTGGGGACAGAAGTCACCCATTTTCTCATTGCGATAATTTATCCTTCTTGTTTTTAGTACATATTTAGATGAGAATGTAATAGGATTGGTTTATATAATAAGGATTAACGCCCAGACCAGACTACAAAAAAAGGTACCATAGGCCAGCGCCGGGTATTGCGGCCCAAATCATTTTTTTTTACAAAGCTGGCCAAGAAGGTCCACACCGACTGTAGTCATGTTATAAAATATTACAACATCCGGTTTCTTTTTATCCCCAGTAGACTCATCAATATCATCCCTGTCGTACATCATTGATAAAACTAACAAAGATTTATTATCTCCAATGTTTCTTCCCGAAACTGGTTCTCCCAATCGCAAAACAACCCCTTCTGCCGAGTTACCTACTTACATATACCTCTAAATTGCATGTGTAAGTCGTTTTACTGTCAACTAGAGCCATTACTTTTATACCGTATTTGCCAGGCTTACTCGGTATATACTGATAAACACACTGTTCAGATTACTCCTCCCGCACAAAGTATTGATTAATTCGCGACGCCTATTTCGGGAATACGTTGATTGCCATCGCCAAACTGTGTAACCGGTTATACTGGCTTTAAAAATTATGGCAGTACCCACTTAAACTTGCAATCAGGTTTTTTTTTTAAATTTATAGATGTTTATTTTATTTTAATTGCTACACCTGTAGTTTGATGATTTCCTTAATACACAAACCTATAGGTAGATGGAACAGCTCGCGATAAACATCTATCAATAAAACAAATCTGGTTGTAAATTTAAGTATTGGGATATTTTTAGGACGCTAGGGCTTTAACAACTAACAGTCCTGAAAGCATTGGCATCTTATACGCTGATTAAGCTGTATCGGGAAACAACTAGGCTCTAATAGGACATGATAACTTAACTACAGTGATTTGTTTTGTAAACGTTATCGGCACAAGCTAATAAAAACAATATTTCAGATGCATGTGTTACAACCTATTTTTAGTGATTCTGTTCGTTCGACACTGATGTTCGTTTGCACTATTCCGTTATTAGCAATCAAGTTTATCACTGCAACGACATGTATAATAGGTCTGTTTGATTTGGCAAACGCGTTATGTTGCCAAACGCCTGCACAACCACGGTAGTTATTTTTATGTTCGAAAAGAGATCTTATCGACAAGGGAATGATTACTGCGCTTATGCATTCGTTTGGCTGCATAACGCTTTTGCCAAAACGAACAAACCTAATAAATTTGTAGTAATAAATTTCCTTATACATGAAGTATTATTTTCACTGAAATACATTAACGATTTTTTTCGGTTTTATTTTTGTCAATTTGAACTAAGGTTGCAAATCGATAGCTAAATAATAAATAAATAATACCTTATAACTTGATATGTTTACTACTGAAGTCATTGCGTTTTTTATGGTCAATGCGTAATTTCCCTACCTTACAATTTGTGCTTTTTTTAATATTTAAAATGTTGTCGATCTGGTAATGGTAAGTATTTCGCTAGCTTATATTCTTTCCTAAACCTTTGACTTTCTGTATTTGCATTAGGTATAATGCCAGTATCTAATTGCCTTCAAGCAACATTTTAAAAAATTTAATACTAACTGGTTTAATAACCTTTGGATATATCTTCTGCTAATCTTACATTTTTTTAGGATATGCCATAAAGCTGAACAAACTACTTAGCATATATAATACTTATACAACGGCAGAACTCTCTAGGGCAAACTGGAAAACTGATGGACCATTTCAATGCCCTAATTGCCCCAGAGTGTACAGAGGTATATACACCTTGAAAAGGCATCTTAAACTGGAGTGCGGCAAGTTTCCAACCAACGAGTGTCCTTACTGCGCCCAAATGTTCTTTCACAAACACAGGTTAAGAAGCCATGTAAATTCACTTCACTCCGGCGAATTATATAATGTTTAGCATGTCCAAATTGTTAATTATACTAATAGAGTAGTCACTTTTATTTTATATATTATTGTAGATAATCGCTTAATAGTTGTTATTGTGAACACATGTGCCCTTGGCAATTGGTCTTTCTTTTTCAATTTTTACACACAAATGTGTGGATGTATACAAATCTGGTCAGTATAGCCATTCGAATTAGAGTGAAAATAATAATAATAATAATAATAATAATAATAATAATAATAATAGTAGCTTGTAGTAATAATTAATAAAGAGTTGTATATTGATATGTTAATATTGTGCCATATTTTTGTTTAGTACTTTAACGTTACTATAGTTGAATGTATAGAAACGCAACACTTACATATTTATCTGTATGTATGTAGCTGACATTAAAGACGCTAAAACACAAATGTGATTTTGTTTACTCATTTATATCACCTATATTGCTGAGTATGCTTGTTTCACTTCTGGATAAGGATCAATATAGTATCAACACTTTGCAATACACGATCTAAGACATGCTCTTCGCGGTAGCTTATTTATTTATTGCAGGAACCATATCCTGCAAATTTACGTATAAATAAGTCGATACTGTAGGTATATACATACGTACACTTAAACGGAAATAGCTTGATCGGTGAAGTACATGTATATATGCATACGTACCTCTCCGAAGCTCTGTAATCTTAATTTGTAGTGAATATTACCCTAATTTGGATTCAGTAATAGAATATAGGGACTAAGACTAATTTCGGAGGGTTCCCCCATAAGGAGTTTTTTTTATAAATAAATTTAAGTGAATATCTCACGTATTTCACTTTTTCAGGCAATAGAAGATTTCAGTGCCAGAAGTGCTGTAGATCTTATGTGCACAAGAGCAACTTAATTAGGCATCAGCGACAGGAGTGCCACGTCGAACCAAAGTTTGCATGTAACAACTGTGGAAGACGCTTCAGACACAAGCATATTGTACAAAGACATATAATGTCTTGTAGCAATCGCTCTTATGAGTCCGAGCAATATTAGATAGAAGCATGTATAATGTATGTAGTGTTCGATATATGTGAAGTAACATTTTGGAAATATAATCTTTCTCAAACAATTATCTTCCTCTTTAATTTGACAATTCAAAATATCTCAAAAGCCAAATATCATCCTGCAAGAAAATATTTCGCATAAAAGTTATTTTTATTTAGTAACGAAAATTTATAAGCAAAAGCTTAAATGTTTTTGAAAGATCAGAAAACCCTATAGAGTCCTTTTTTAAACTAAGTATTATTCGATCTTAGACAATACTAGCAGCATGTCACACGACGAAGCAGTCATCGATTTGTTTTCGAGATATTTCGATTCTTTACAGGTGGCACATGCACCTAAACACCCTAAATAAGTGCTAGTATCCGGTTCCGGTTTTCTTCAATTCGATTGGGATACTTACAAAATGAAGAAAGCTGCATCAAGGTGATACATAAAAAAATATATCTTATACAGGATCTGCATAAACATTGACCAACAATTAGTTTTCAAAAAATGCACAAAAGTAAAGAATTTCAAATGGAATCCTCTATTTTTCCCCCTTATTATTTAACGTTAAAAAATAAGAGTGATTTACTATTACGTTCTAGATACATAACTGTAAGCGTTCTGGAGCTATTTCAAAGAAAATTATTTTCTTAGCCAAGGCTGTGATGACATAACAATTATAATAAAATAGTATTGTATATTATCTATGGAGAATATCTGGAACATGTGACACTTTCGCTCTGCGGTACCTAGAGAAACAGAAACCGTCGGCAAGAGCTATATTTATTATTCTATCCAGAACGACAATAGCCACATCGTACCATTTTTCTAGATCTTGATAGAAACTTGGTTCAGAATGGATGTTTATGTTAACCGGTATTTGAATGAAAGTCAACGGGGTATTTTACAAATGGTAAATTAAAGGTGTGCTTTTACAAGGTTTATGTAAATCTTATATTTTCTAGATAAATATCAATCCGTCAACATTTACACGCGAAGTGGCGTCAGAATTAAATTTGCCCCAAACTCGAATATGAAGAACTTTACATCGAAATACTATACAAGATTCATGTTAGCCACAGTTTAGTACCTGGTGATAATTTAAGACAACTGGAGTACTGCAAGTGGTTAGTGGAACGGTTAGAAGACGAGGAAGATTTTATAAATAAAATCATCTGATTAAATTAATCAAAATCTAGAGATTCTGGAATGTTTAACAGAAATACGGAGCACTATTGGGCAGTACTTAATCCCAGACAAAAGAAGGCAAGAAGACCACAACATCGTTTTGGATTAAACGTTTGGATGGGCATCGGGAAATCGTCTTATAGGACCAGTTATGTATGCAGAAACATTGAATGGGGAAAGATAGTTAAACTTTCTTCGCACATACGTATACAACTTCTTAGATAACAATACTCCATTAAATCAACTATAACAAGACGGCGCACAGTGGTCCAGGACGATTTTTATTATTTATCAACAAGTAGCTACAAGTTTCATTTTTAGCGTATGTAACCCCTACAATCTATGTATGTCGCCCTATAAATTTCAGCTGCTACTTTTTGGTACTTCCTGAGAAAATAGAAATTAAATAAATGAATTTGATACTTTGTAAATCAATTTCAAACTACGATTAAGTGCGAAAGATATATTAAATAATACAATTAAAGCCCAAACAATAAAACAGCTATTATACACGATAGAAATTGAAGAATTTATTTTTTAATTTTTCGAATTAATGCCTTATATTTTCGCTCATGATTACCGCCTGATTTTCGGCTCAATACTTTTTTCTTTTATATGGATGGAATCCTGATTTCATTTTCTTGAAAAGATCGTTTCAAAATTTCTCTTGTACCAGAAGTTACAGATTTTGGTCGCGAAGATGCTATTCTGGATCACTGTGCGGCGCACCGGCTTACAATGCGGCAATTGTGAGGAATTACTTAAGTGAAGAGTTGCTAAAAATAATACTTATAAATATGATGTCCCAGAAAACATTGAGGAACTTCGAAATAGCCTCCAGAATGCCTTTGATGAAATTCCACAGAGAACCATACAAAGGGCAGTTCAAAAACCGTGCGCGATTGTGCATTAATGAAAATGGGCAGTTAGTTGAATATTTATTGTAACTGTTGGATCATTGATTTGTTTTCTATTATTGTCATTAAATGTTTGACAGTTTTAAATTTCATGGCTACCTTCTTTAATATTAAAATGTATTCTACGTCAATTAACTCATAATTTCGAAATTTTATGTAACGTGTTATACAAGGTTGAAATCCGAAAAAAAATCTTTCTGACGATGTCAAAATCCAATATGCCGCCTATAAGAAATAAGAAAGTTGTTGATGCCCGGAAAGAGCCCAAACGTCATATAAAAATTTTGAGTAGGTACACCATTAGATGGGTGATCGAAAATAACCTTGAGAACGTGTTTATATTTTTTTCTGCAAGACCAAATAAATGTGCTAGAGATAAAAGAAGAAAATGATTTTTTTTTCGTTTTCTAAAAGAATCTCGAACGTCATTTGTCACAGGTCCATTTTCTCTTCGGGTTTATAACAAACGCTAAATTTTGCAACTTTGCCAAATTTAAATTTAAATCTCCGATAATAAGCGAAATCTCATAGGTCGAAAATGAATCAACCTGTATAGTATTATCTTATGGCTAAATAAATTATTATTAAATCATTACATCATAAGAAAAGAATAATAACCGAAGTACCTATAGAGCATAATACTATAAAAATAAACAGATAAACACAATGCATAATGACATCATAAACAAGACTGAGATGTCGCTAATTTCCCTCTATTCAAATTGTTTGAAAATATCCACAACATTGTGCATATATTAATTCTAAAAGACACAGATAGTGGCATACGACCCTGTACTGTCTTCTGAAGTATCATAGTTACATCAATCTGATGTAACACATCCAAGGGTACATATGTATTAATAAACAGATTTAAATCACATGTGCAGTTTGTATCATTTTGTGACATGAGAATTAATCAAAAGTCACATTTAACACATTACAATATGTATGTATGTAATACTACTAATATACCTACTAATATTAAGTTTATTTTAGAAAACGGCGGTGGTTTTAAATGTGATAAATGTAATAAAATATACATACACAAACAAAGTCTGCATCGGCATAAGCGGTATCTGTGCGATGGAATATCTCGCTTCGAGTGCCCTTTGTGTGAACGACGCTATACTCAAAAACCATCTCTTAAGCATCACCTTCACACCTTCCACAAGGAGTCCATATAGCTATTATGTCAAGCAGATTAATATTTGTAAGCATTTATGTTAGGCAAATCAGGGGAAATAAAATTTGAATAATCTGTATTTGCGTTTTGTTTTATAATTGAAAATTTTTACAGATTCTATAGGTGCTTTTGGCTGCGTAACATTGAGTCTGGTTAGTGTTCCAAAGTTTTTAATGGTTCAGATAATCATTTCACCAAACATTTTCTTTGAGGTTTAACTGTATATCACTTATTGCTTCAGGTAGGCTAGGTCTGAGGAAAGTATATTTGCAATGCTCTCGTTTTTAACCCTTACGACATATTATACATGTGTAACACTAATATATCTCTTAATATCAAATTTATTTTAAGAAACGGGTGTGGTTTTAGATGTGATAAATGCAATAAGATATAGGTACATACACAGAGCAAGCCTGAATCGTCATAAAAGATATCGGTATGTAAGAAAAGCAAATCTCCAGAGATAATATAGTAAGGATAGATGGGGCACTAACGTTACAATTGTGCGCCTATCCCTCTGGTAGTCTGCGAACACAACTAAACAGACTCCCGCGCCAAATCTCATATATTTCAAACTTGACAGGATGCATAACACCGTCCAAAATTCTATTGTTTCTTCTATACAAACTTTTTTTCGCATAATGTCATTCACAAACTGTGCCAAAATGTGTATGCATTCTGTCATGCAGATTTTTAAGTAGCACATGTTCTAATTCCAACTATAATTCTGTTTAGAAAGTGAGCGCACAAGTTGCTCAAGAAACACGCATTGACGGTTTCGATTAATGTATTCCTGAAAGTTATAGTTACAATTGGAATTAACCTTTTTGCTTACCAGACGGAATACAATATGCACACTGTTAGATTACTCTTGTCGCACAGAATTGTTAGATCTACTTTTTCTTCAAACACAATAACGCACCAACCAACTTTAACAACAATTTTATTCACGTACTGACTTCTGCAATAGCAACTTACACACTAAAGACTGTAGGAAAACAATTCGCTCTAACATTAATCTACCCTACTCAACAAAAACATAGCCATTAGGAATATAATTACACT
>JARFOC010000267.1:0-20227 GCA_031763485.1 Osmoderma eremita | reverse complement strand
AACATTGTTTTTACACTGTCTCAGAGTTTTTCACCTGTACGGGTGAACTGTGAACTGTAGCTGTATTTAATTAGTTAATTATTGTAGCTGCTTTTTATTGTGACGTATTTTACACTTTTTGTCTTTAAATAAAGCATCCATTATAGATGTTGCAACACTATGCGATATTCCCCTAAGCGTTGTACTATATTTTAAGGTACGAACGGAATATACAAACATACATGAATGCCAAGATACCTAATCGTACCATTAGAAATAATGAGAGAAATAAGAAAAAAATACCATGTAGTCCAGTCACTTTAGATAATCAACTAAATCTAGATAAAATAACAATAATCTTTTTAGATCCAATTTGAGCACAAATCACTTTAGTACAGGGTTTAATCAGATTAACTCGCCTCTACTATATCATTAAATTATTTAAAAAACGTGACATTTATATAATTCCTTTGCCAATGATAAAACCTATTATCGAATTTGTTGAATGTACAGGTCGTCTAAGTAAATTAAGATCAACAATACAGACATTTATTATTATTGATCCTAAAAGGTGAATTAGCGAAGATTTAGTATTTTTATTGAGGTAGTGTTAACAAAAGATAATAATTGATTTTCTTTTTTGAGAAAAGAGGCGAGAATTTATGTTAATTTTTTAAATGGATCGTATTGTATTTTACATAATATTTTGAAAGGTAGATTCACTGAGATATAAATTGAACGACCACGTTTAAATTCTTTAAACCAACATCTCATGGTTATCGTAGATGGTGAAGGGTCCCCATAGACATCATCCAACTTCGTTTTTATTTCTTCACATGTTTTGCCGTTCAAAAATAAAAAGCGAATTGGGGACCCATATTGTTCTTTTTCCATTTTAGCAAAAACACGAAACACGTGCGACACAGCTGCCAAACAAGAATTAAGCGATGAATCACTCTGAAATTTAGTATGATATCGTCTCACAGATCGACGCCATTTATAATAACCATAAGTACAACAGACCGTACCTATTTATGACCATTAGTGCATTAGAATATGTTGCTCTTGTATCACAAAGTATTTAATATACTCTGTCCTATTTTGGCATAGATACTGTGGAGGAATAAACGTTATTATTAAGTACTATTATTATAATAATTATTAGCATTTGTAGTAGCTATTCATGAAATTACCGTTGCCTTTAAATTTTAATACTGTAAGAAATAAAAAAAATATATACTGAAATATTTAAATGACACACAATTTCTGTTTCACATAGGTGCATATGTATTTCTACACGTAAAAATCTAATTAACGACATAACCGTCAGTTTGTATGGACAAGGTTGCACATAATTATGTTAACAATTCATTTCACGTTGTTAAACACGAACAACTAATATACAACAAGGTAGATAAATGTGTTTTGTGTCAAGTGCAGGTCAGTATTGCACGCTCTGCATTATGGAGTATCGTTGCGTAATAATATATATCCCTAACTACTTACGCAAAATTTTAATGAGTGGATATAATTAACATATAATGTCTACCTTACGCGTTAAGATTGAGAAAAACGTTTTTGTTGATCGAGTTTGGCATCGATACGTATAGAAAAATGGGAAAATTTAATGTGTAGATGTTGGTAGCATAGTTATTCCTGCATTCAACCTATACTAAATTGACATTTCTTCTGTAATTCATAATACACCTAAGTTTATCTTTTTTTTCCTATTGTTGGCGATGTTATCACTGATGCTCACGCAGCTTTAAGTTGGTATCGCTGATTTTGTATACTTGTCTTTTTTTGGCTGTCAAACGTCAGATTATATAAAATATGGAAACATAACCAATAACCAGATAAACTTGCTTCTTAATAAATTGAATGAAGGACAACTTGTAATATTATATTTACTAATTACATTTAGCAATTATAAGAGCAATACATATATTGTACATATGTAAACATAGGTAGAAATTAAAATTTTGACATAAAAATGTACCTACATAACACATTATTTTGACTTTGCGTATTTTACATCGTCATTCCACTATGATCTGTTGCGTAATAATTGTCAAAAATAAAGGTAGTAATAAATTTTTGCCGCGATTAATCTGATTTTAGCGATTACCAGAGAGCATGTGACCGACTATCTTTCGATTTCAAAGTTATTGAAGCCAGGAACGTCAGTAAATGTCACAGATATGTAATAGATTACCTACTTAAAGATGATTTATTGTCGGCAACATAAATTAATATTATATTATACTTATAAGGAGGCCTTTAATGTTTAAAAAACGTGGAATAACTGTGAAATTATATTTAAAAGGAAAAAAGACGATCTAACCTAAAAATGATGATGGTTTGAGTACATTTTAAACCCTATTACCGATAGATTGCAATTACCTTCACGCTTAAGAACGCAGTGATGAGAATAGACAAAATATGACGATTAGGGATTGTATATACAATAATAATGTAGTGAAGTTTGCCCAAAACGTCTGTTAAAAATGGTGGAATCGATTGAAGGTCACCGTCTTTCGAAGAAAGAACAGAAGTACTGTCAAACAGAACTGTTTAATGTCTTCATTAAACAGTTCTGTTTGACAGTGCTTCTGTTCTTTCTTAATTCGTGCTTATTTTCTGGTATGAATAAGTAAGAGTGCTGTTTGTTTTTTTAGCTACATAAACTTTAAATAAAATTCAAATTAAAATAAACAGAGTTTACCAAAAAGAATATTAACCGTATGATCAATTTCAAAAAGTGATACACCAATGTATTGCAAATAACGTAAGCTTTTAAATGAGGTATCACCCGACTGTTAGTGTAATTTAAAAATTTTAGGGTTGGCCGCTAAAGGGTTGAAGGTATGACGATCGTTTATTGTCATCCCCTTCGATCAAAAGTTGCTACGTCTCAGCTATTCTATGTTAAAAACGTTGATTTTTAAATATTCAGGGTGTTTCAGTTTTTCACGGACACTCATGTGTACGCATCTATATACAAGCGGATCAATCTCAACTGTCTGAGGTTGGTATCAAAAAGATCCCTAGATTGGTTATAAACTAGTTCATATTATTTGCTTTCATGGATTGGCTACACCTTGTTTGTCATCTGTCATCACGTCACTTGTCATGCGTGTTTACCGTTTTTATTATTTTTTCTTCGTTCTAGTATTTAAGTAAATATAAACTACTTAGTTTATAACCAATTATTACCCTTTTGATACCAACCTATCTAAATATAATTATACTACTTTGCTGAAATACTAAACACATATCTTTAGGCATTCAGCTTTCGGAGGAAAGCTCTAAAATCACATCTACATATCTGTTTTTTGCTTATTCAATCGATAGGAAATAATGTGTAATTACCAATACGAAGATTAGTACCACCTGATTATAATAAAATAACAATAACTTACACATTCATAAAGCAAAATAATTACCTATTTAAATACGTATTTAGATGGAATGTTTACAAAATTACAAGATCTGACCGGTTTCCTACATAATTAACACGTCAATTTGCATTATTTTGCATAGGACACAATATTATTTTCAATAAAAAATCTTGGATATTGAATTGATTCAGTTGAATCTTATAAATATCTAACCTTGCCTATATCAAAAACTAAATTCGATTTCAACTTATTTAGAACAAAATTGATTATTTATACGTGCGAGACCATCAAGCTTCTAATAAACTAGTTTTCAAACGAATGGGGTTAGGTTTAGTAAGTAATATCCTTAGCAATAAATACACAAAAATAAACACACTTTAGATTCTGTACGTGGTTTGGCTGCGCGCCAATACGTTAAATAACAGCTATTACAATCATTCTCTAAATTACTATAAGTATTTATGTGCCGTATAACTAATTTCGTGTGTTTCGACGACGAACTTAACCTTATAGTCGCAAAACAAAGTTTTTCTTTTTGATTATTTTACACTTTAGTTTAAATTTAGCATTAACGATCCACAGCAACATAGATTATACGTAATAACAAGCGATTTCACACGCATTACAACAATCATATGTACTACATAACATCAGTCAATGACAACGCGAGGATTTTGCAATTTTTCTTGCAATTGATAACGTAAACAAGTCATAGGTGATTCCACAAATCCAACGATTCCGGTAGCGAACTAATTAGAAGGAATAAAAGGGCTATAATTCGTTCAATGCCAACGAAAACGCTATCTAACTAACTAAGAATCCAAACTTAAAACAACTCTCACTCTGTTGCCAGTCTGTCAAATTCAAACGTTATTTGGCGGTAAATAGCCTCAATTTAAAACAATGAAACAAGACTTCAAGCAAAAAACGTTATTTTTCAACTTATTTAAGCAGAAAATATAAAAATTATATGTGTTACGTTTATTTCATCCTTGTTTTATCATTTTCACAAATATTTTCAATTTAAATATAAATAAATCTATCATTAATCACGTATTCTTAAAGAAATGTATATATGCACGTTGAGTAATTGTTTTTCTGTTGGAGTTATTAACACTTACCGCATACTTTTGCCATTTTTAACCACACTTTCTAATAATAAAAATAACACCACTTCTTCACCTGCAAACACCCATATCCACGTCCCAACGATCTATTTCTATGTCACAACACTTCGATCCTATTTTTATGTTTCTGTATCTTTCTACATTAAATAACTTAACACCAACGACCCGCAATAATTACAAAATAGACAGATAGAGTACATTTTTTACTACTGATAAGACGCCCGTTGCTTCATGCCCGCGGCTGAAATATATAATTTACGTGCTTCACCGTATTCTTTCCAATAATATTCCGTTAATGACGACGAACATAAAATCTAACGAAGAAGTTGTTCGGAATCCCGGAATTTGCAAAGTTACTCGTGTTGTTACGGGTACTTTGGACCGGTATGGCGGCGTCCGGTTTCTCTTTCAAATTTCGCACGGTTTCAAACCGGTCATGCGTTTTAGCTTTTGTCCACAGTTCCTAAAACGCGCCAATCGAAGAATTAATTTTTGAACTGTACAAAATTCGCATGCCTCTTGTTTAGACAACCAATGTCACAGGGTTACCTTAACAGGTGACCACAGAGTCGGCACTTAACATTAAAATTGTGTGCCTATCCCTCTGGTGGTCTGCGAACCCAACTAAACTACCGCGCCAAATGTCATATATTTCAAACTTGACAGGATGTATAATGCCATCCAAAATTCTATTCATTCTTCTATACAAGTTCCTTTTTGCGTAATGTCATTCACAAAATGTGCCAAAAAGTGTATGCATTCTGCCGTCCTGATTTTTATATAGCACATATTCTATTTCCGACTATAATTCTGTTCAGAAAGTAAACGCACAAGTTGCGCAAGAAACACGCATTGACGGTTTCGATTAACGTATTCCTGAAAGTTATATCTACAATTGGAATTAAACTTTTTACTTACCAGACAGAATACAATAAACACGCTGTTCGGATTACTCTTGCCGCACAAAATTATTAATTCTACTTATTTTTCACACACAATAACGCACCAACGAACAAGTTAAATTTTATTCTCATACTGCTTCTACAGTAGCAACTTACAAACTAAAGACTCTGAGGGAAAACAATTCGCTTTAACATTAATCTATCCTATTCAAAAAAAACATAGCCATTAGGAATATAATGACACTAAAACATACAGTCGCGTCTAGGTACCTAGCGGTGAATCATTCTTAGCTAGACGTGCGTTAACAAAATAATAATTAATTCGGGACACGTCAATCTTTACACATGAAATACACAACAATAAAAGAAATAACGATAATGATTAAACAGTAAGTGAAAACCAAAGGAACTACTAACAACTAAAGGAATTGTAATATAAATTTGAAACAATCTATGCAGATTTGTGGAATTTTCTACGCAGAGGCCTCTATGGATCGAGTAGGGGTTACTCGATCAATAGAGGACTCTACACTAACGTCAAAGGTACACTAGTGCCCCCTCGCCAAAGAGGGTGACCAATATAAAAGAGAAATATTTAAAAAGGCATTTTATGTAAAGTAAATAAACAATATTTTCTTATTGATATAACCTTAAATTTATTCTACATGTTTGAAGTAAAATAGATGGATGTAAAAAGATGTTTTTAGATTATCTTTATGCAATTTAAATATATATATTGGTTTTTATAGATGCTCTAAATTAGTTATATTATTTCATCAGATGATCTGCATGTTATAAATTAAAACCACGATTTCATCTTTAATAATCAATAATGATAATCTTGATAGACGATGTGCTGTATTTCTAATTATTTTTATTTTGTAGAGTGCTCAAACTGTGTAATGTCAAAATACTACCAACATAACCTAATAACCTATGAAGTATGACAGGCATGACAAAAATGTTAGCCGATTGAAATGACGATGCAAAAGCATCTTGTTTATCCATAGAACCGCAAGTAACTATCATCATCTATAATCGCAATTATGCAAGTCTGATTATTTCTGGAAGCGAAGCACGACCACAATTCGCAAACAGACAAATGTGATGATGTTATTGTTGTAAAAAATCCAACAGTCATTATTCGCTGCCTTCACTCAACATTCGAGATTACCGCAGCTCTAGGATATCGCAATGATGGAGTACTGCCCACCGGGTGTGAATATTTCCCAAATATGGGTAGATCATGGACTGTCAGAATGTTTCCTAGACACAGTCACTTCTTCAGTGATCTATGGCTTTCTCCTGATCGCCGGTACCATACAGATATGCATGTATAGGAAATATGGTACGGAGGTGTCACCTAATCACATCGTCAAGTCAAAATTATACGGCCTACAGATATTTTTGACGTTGTTCGTTCCTTTATTACAGATTATACGGTTTATTTTACAGAGGACATTGATCGATGACAAGGCGATTTACGGATACATGGTATTAACTTTAAGATTAAAATTTAAATATCTTAGTATGGTTTTTTTTTCAGATTTTAAATTTAGTTTTGACTGTTATTGCTTATCCGTATTCTTTATTAGTTATAAATAAAGAACGAAAATATCTCTTACCTTCTGTTCCGACTAGAGGTCATGGTTTAGTTTTGTTGTTATTTTGGTCCATGGTATATATAGCTGAGAACTTATCTTTTATAAATCTAGGAAAGAAAAGTTGGTGGTTCCAGTTGACTGAGTAAGTTTAAATCTTTAAAATAAAGCAATTTGTATGTAATGGAAATTGATTTTTAGCTTGTCTGACAAGGTCGAAATGGTACTTTTTATTTTACGTTACATTTCTTGCTTGTTACTATTCGTACTTGGACTTAAAGCACCTGGAATAATGCAAACCGTGGATTACTTCAGTTTGAATGACGCAACAAACAATGTGACACAACAAGTAAGTTGAAAAACACTTTTTCTTTCAATGCTACAGTGTTTGATTTGCTATCTTTTTCAAATTCATTTATCTCAAGCAGAGTGATAAAATTTAACTTATGAATCGAACGTTTCTCATTACTCACCGTACGATGTGTTATTTTCAAATTATCATTAATTATGACAAAGTTAAATGTCAATTTGGTAAATTCTAATGTAATTCGACTGGATCTAAAATAAAGTTCGGACAACACAAATTGTGTTTTTATGGGTTTTATCGCTACAAATTTACAATGTCCAGAAATAAAAGTGTGTACGACAAATATGTTCCCATCAAACCGAAGGATACTAGTTTCATAAAGATACGAAATGTCAAAGTTAGAGTGAAGGTAATACTTGTCAGGCATATAGTCATAGCGACATCTACTAGTAAAACATGTAAATTAAAGTGGAATTTTACTTTTGTACAGCAGCAAAACGAAAATCAATCGACATGGAAGAACGGCTGGAAAAAGATACGGACACTAGCACCATTTTTGTGGCCGAAGAAAGATTTCTGTTTGCAAATGCGGGTGGTCTTTTGCTTTATTCTACTAGGTGCTGGAAGAGCTGCAAATGTATTGGTTCCTGTCTACACGAAATGGATAGGTATTTGTTTTTTTTTTCTTTGCGTACTGGGTGCTTACAAAAATTCGCGTATAATATGTGCTGTGTGGATATAAAAAAAGAACAAAGCTGTATACAGGGCGAATCTGTTATTTCTTGATTAATCAAATAGATAAATCGTAACGTACCTGCATCAGATAATTTCCTCACTGGCTATAAAAAACGCATTTCTTATTCCATCTCTATTTATAGTTGACAACATGACCTCATCCTGGGACCTTACTTGGAAGCTTATTTTAATCTACGTCGGTTTCAAATTCTTACAAGGAGGTGGCACGGGAGGTATGGGTTTCTTAAATAATTTAAGAGCGTATTTGTGGATAAGGATCCAGCAATACACTACTAGGGAAATCGAGGTTTGAAAAATTAACTAATAAATTCTTTACTTTTTGAAACCGCATTGCTTTTTCTTTGTTACGTAGGTAGAACTGTTTAGACACCTCCACAGTCTATCTTTACGCTGGCACCTGGCTAGGAAAACTGGGGAAGTCCTCAGAATAATGGACCGAGGCACGGATAGTATCAACAATTTGCTTAATTACATTCTATTTTCCATCGCCCCAACTATTATTGATATTATAGTGGCTGTATCGGTTTTCACGGCGGCTTTTAACGTATGGTTCGGTTTAATCGTATTTATTACCATGATTTTATATATACGTACGTATAACAGATATTTAAATTACAAAGAGCGATGGTCCCAAAACATTACCCTTGAAAATATATTTTTTGTTTTTAGTTTTAACAGTTACTATAACCGAGTGGAGGACGAAGTTCCAGAGAAGGATGAATTTAGCAGATAACGCGACTAGAGCCCGTAGTGTCGATTCGCTATTGAATTTTGAAACTGTAAAGTATTACGGCGCCGAGCAGTATGAAGTGGATGCTTTTAAGGATGCGATTTTGCATTTTCAGGTAATAATACGGAATAATAAAGAATTAATGGTCAATGTAGGAATCTATATTGTCAGCTACATCATCGTATCTACAAAAAGAGATTGGTAAATAGTAACGAAGTAAAATTAAGCTGCGCCCCACAGGCTTGGGACATTTGCGGACCGCGCCATAACTACGCTCCTGGCGCACAGCGCGGAGTTCACTTCTTTAGTAATTACGCTCGGATTGTATGTACTGAAAAGTGGTAAAATATGCACGTACACTAAATCTGTAACACGGAATAAATTCAGTTGATTCAATACGATACTCCTTTTAGAAAAAGTTCCCTGGCGCATAAACTTATTTTATTTATCGTGGATATTTTGAAACCCTAGTGACGTCATCTATTACTTAATGTAGCGATGCCATCCGCCTGGTTCGATTAATCGTCCCCCCTACAACGGCCGCTCGGCCCTATTGTACATCGGATGCCTTTTCAATTGTATATGTTTCACTGTTTCTGGTTGCAATGCTCAAAGATGTCTCTCCTCCCACTTCGTTATCTTTCACGACCATATATTTTGTCTTATCCAGGTTTATGCATTTTTCTTCCAACAGCAGGAATACTCTCACAAGCTCTCTTCTCGTTCTTGCCAGCAATATCACATCGTCAGCGTAAGCCATACATTGACATTTGTTGTTATATATTAAACCTCGTGTTCCTATTTCGCATTCCCTCAAAATCATCTCCAACACTAGGATGAACAGTTTAAGGCCCTGCCTAACAGCAGATTCCCTTGGCACCTCGCCCTCTAACAAAACTCTGTTATATGTGCTATCTAATGTCCTTGCCACAAGTCTTCTTAATTTGTCGGACAACGTTAGCTTTTTCAAGACCCCGAATAACATACTCATCTTTATGGAGTCAGTGAAGAGCATGTGCACACTTGCAGACCTAAATTTTGTTCATAAGCATTCGCCTGGAGTTGCTTCATTTTAAATTTCTGGCCTACTGTGGATCTTCCTTCTGATACTCTCCAACAACTCTCTCTTGGTAAATTTTTAATCGATCCTTTAATATGCCTGCCAGTACCTTGTACACTGTGTCTAGAAGAGCAATTCCTCGATAGTTTACGCATTCTTTCTTGTCTCCCTTCTTATATATTGGACAGATTAACTCTGTTTTCCAGCTTTCGGGCAACAGTTCTGTCTTCCATACGGTTATGATTAGACCGCCTATTCTCTCCCTGATTTCTTTGCGACCATACTTGAACACTTCCACTGGTATGTCATTTTATCCTGGGCTCCTGTTATCGTTTTGACCACTTATGCATTTGGCGACCTCCTCTTGTGTTGGTTTCATCCGCTTCATCGCCCTCTAACAAGACTGTTATATGTGCTATCTAATGTCCTTGCCACAAGTCTTCTTAATTTGCCGGGCGCCTTTGGCTTTTTCAAGACCCCGAATAACATACTCATCTTTATGGAGTCGTACGCTTGCTTATAGTCGATGAAGAGCGTATGCAGAATTCCAGACCTAAATTTTGTTCATAAGCACTCGCCTGAAGTTCCTTCATTTTAAATATCTGGCCTACTGTGGATCTTCCTTCTGATACTCTCCAACAACTCTCTCTTGGTAAATTTTTAATCGATCCTTTAATATGCCTGCCAGTACCTTGTACACTGTGTCTAGAAGAGCAATTCCTCGATAGTTTACGCATTCTTTCTTGTCTCCCTTCTTATATATTGGGCAGATTAACTCTGTTCTCCAGCTTTCGGGCAACACTTCTGTCTTCCATACGGTTACGATTAGACCGCCTATTCTCTCCTGATTTCTTTGCGACCATACTTGAACACTTTCACTGGTATGTCATTTTATCCTGGGCTCCTGTTATAGTTTTGACCACTTATGCATTTGGCGACCTCCTGTTGTGTTGGTTTCATCCGCTTTATCTGGCCCATGCCCTTGCACAGGATCCAGAATATCCATTGTGTTCAGAAACTCTTCAAAGTAGCTTGCAAACAAATCCAACTTAGCCATCTTATCACACACCATTCTTGTCTCTTTAAGTACTGAGCTGCGGTTGGTGATTTAGCTCAGGTTGTCCTCTGTTTTCTGGTAAAAAAAAATCCTTATTTCTCTACTTCTGTACATCTCCTCAATTTCTTTTAGATCTTCCTCCATATGCAATCTTTTCTTTTTTCTACAAAAATTCTTTAAGTATCTTCTCTCTTTATCATATGCGGCCTTGTTTATTTCTGTTTGCTTTTTCATATACTCTAATCTTGCCTTATTTCTGCTGCTTAATGCTGCCTCGCATTCCTGGTCAAATCATTTTTTACCGCGTGCTTTCTTTTTTTCTTTTTAGGACTTTCTTACCGCTGCCTCTAGTTGGTTCCGCTCTTCTTGAAAATCATCTTGTTCGGGAAGGTTATCCAGTGTTCCTGCTACAGTCGGTTAAGCGTTTCTGTTTTCTTCAGCTCATCTAGGTTATACTGCATTCTTCCATTAACCAGTCTCCTATGTAAGCATGGCATCACCTAATTCATTCATACAATAAGCAAAATATGTCCGCATCTGCTCCTCTATAGCTGCATTCGCATGTTTCCTTTCTATTAGAACGTGATCAATTTGGTTCCGTATCCTTCCATTGCATAGAGTTGATAAAATATATCCTTTTTTAATTGGTATTTTGTCAAGAAAAAGCATTTGGTAGTATACTCAATTCGTTCAAAACATTGTCGATATTCCTCTTAACAAATACGCATCTTGCGTAGAATCCGAGCTCTAGTAATTAGGATATGTGCTCTTTTTGCTTCTAAATTACCATGTTTCCGAGATAAATGGCCATAAACTGAGCTACAAATTTTAATGACCGTCTTTTACCGCTGCCATGCTTTTCAGGAAGAAGAATTCAAAAATATAATCACGTTAAACATCCTGAACACCGTACAAAACGTCATAGTATGCTCCGGACTTCTCGCCGGAAGCTTATTGTGTGCTTATTACGTTAACACCAGTAATTGGTCTGTCGGTGACTACGTAATGTTCTCAACTTACATCGTGCAATTGTACGTTCCCCTAAACTGGTTCGGAACGTATTACAGGTGTGGAATCGATCGTACACCGTTTCCGACATATGTAATTGTCCAAATACTTACAGAGCTATACAAAAGAATTTCGTCGACATGGAGAACATGTTCGATCTCATGAAGGAAGAGCAGGAAGTGATCGATGCCCCCGGAGCAGGCCCATTAACCGTACGGAAAGGCACGATCGAATTCAATAATGTTACATTCGGATACATGCCGGAGAGGCTCGTCTTGAAAAATATCACGTTCGCAGTGCTTCCCGGACACACAGTAGCTTTAGTAAGTTATATCACATCGAAAATCATCCCGGTATGCTGTTATTTTTTATTTAATTAGGTTGGACCTTCCGGCAGTGGCAAGAGTACACTTATACGTCTATTATTTAGGTTTTACGACGTGGAAACTGGTTCGATACTGATCGACGGTGTCAATATAAAAACCGTCACACAGGAATCTCTACGTAGATCTATTGGCGTGGTACCTCAAGATACCGTTTTATTTAATAATAGTATAAAGTAAGTATAAAGGTTTCCTGATAATCTGAAATTAAATAATTATTTTAAAATACCATGGTTACACATATTTTTAACTGTCAATGAAGTGTCACGTCAAATTATAATAACTCACATTTGCAAGAGTCTAAAATATTCAATATCAACTTTGCATATTGGAAGTTATTTTATTTCTTTGAAATTGTTGTTTCATTATTAAGACAATCATCAAAATCACTTTTAACAGAGCTTTCTAAAGCAACATAATCTAAAAATTATTATTTGTCACTTTTTTGATACAGTGAAGTTATTAATTAAGCAGCGTGATAAACTTTGTGGCAAAACAGAAAGCCTACTCCAATCATGAATAGAATTGATCGCAGGGTATAAATGATACACAGATACAGGTATGCGCAAAAGTATCCGTCCACTTGCATCTCTCTGGTGTTCAGGGTTAACAACTTCATAAAGTGTTTAATGCGTGAATCTATTCTATTTGCACAAACCTTTTAACGAAGCATAAACAAAATTGCACTTGCAAAAAGCCATAAAAATAAACAACATTGAAGTAAAAATTCAAAACTATATAAAATTTAATTACGAATAAATGTTCGTCCACGAGACATTACAATATAAAAAATAGATGTACTTTAACTAATATCATGTAGTATAGTCACGAGATTTAATGACTTATTGTAAGCCTTTCGCCACAGATGTCACTATTTTTTTCTGTAAAATCCGGTGTCACCCTCTGCCATTCTTCTATAAAACTTCTCTCTCTTAAAATATTCAGGTACACCCATCAAAGATCCAAAACTTGCACTCATCTGTAAATATGACACGACTTCAAAATGTTTGTGACTTCGAAACACCGACTGTAAAATATGGAGGAGGATCCATTATGATGTGGGGTGTATGACAGCGGCTGTGGTAGGCAATTACCATGTTATTGATGGAATAATAGATCGATGGGTGTACCTAGATATTTTCAGAGAATACATAAACGCAAGTACCCGAAATTTTGCAATTGAAAGGGATTTCATTTTCCGACAAGATAACGACCCGAAGCACACGGCAGTTTACGATGTTTGCATTTTTGCTGCAATTTTGTGTATGCCTTGTTAAAAATACAATAAATTCAGGCATTAAATGAAGTTATTAACCCTGAATACCAGAGAAATGCAAGTGGACGAATACTTTTGCCTATATCTGTACAAGGGCGTATTGTTATCTAGTTAGCCTAGAAACTTTCTAGTAAAGAAAATTGAATATGGTTGCTATGGCTACAACCAGAGTAAAGAAATGACAAACGGTTCATATTTTGCTCGTGAGATTCGGCTGAAATCATTGTGCACTCGCACACGAGTAAGTGATTCGTATTAGCACAAGCTCACGAGTAAACAGTGTGCGGATAGTCCAAAAATAAAATTAGTTCGTTTGGGAATGGATCGAGCGGAAAATTTGATTCGTTCGCAAATTTATCGGAAACGAATTGTTCGGTAATCAAACTAAAAAGAAATTATTGCACTTTACGAAATGCTTTTATTACTCGGATAAAACGAAAAACAAATGCTCTCTCGTAAATATGCTATACAGAGTGTTTCATCAAAAACTCGATGCTTTAAGATATTTATGGCTCCCTGAAAATGACCACGGCGTTTGTCTGTTAAATGGAGCTACAAAATTTACCGGAGAAATGAGAAAGAAAAACATAAAAGTGCTTCTAAAGTCTGAAACAGAATGCAACGGCGTTTCACGACGATAACATGAAGATATTGCGCAAATTGAACGGCGTAGAAAGGCGTTAAGTGTCAGGTGATATTACTCGACATTTGTTGTGTTTGTTTTTCGAGCGATACATAACCTATAATATTTGATATATGTATATAGGAGATATTACTTTCGTAAATATTAAGATCTTTAGTATTTTGTTGCAATGGATGGCATGCTATCAATACTTTGCCTAATATATCTAAGTTATTTAATTGTAAATCGCTTAAATACGGAAAAATGACAAATGTAAACCACAAATCCGGACATTACGAAACAGTGCATAAAAAAATGAAGTTCTCACCACTTCCAAATTCTTGATTTGTCCAAACAATTTCTTTACCCATTGCTTTTTAATTGTAACCACACTACCGCCACTTTCAAATATTTTGCGATCAGCGCCATCTATTGTGTACACTATAATATATTTACATGGGTTTCAATACAGTTGCTCGGCGCTGCATTTTGTTTCAGCCTTAACTCGAGAATGGCTGGGTTTTCGAAAAAAGGACTCGATTTTCGTATCAACTTGTTATACCGTCTTCCTGTCTGCTTTGTTTAATTTTACGTTTGAAATAAGAAAAAACATAACTCAGAACGGCTGGACTTTCAAAGCAATCAAAATTTTACAAACCAAATTCTCATATTTACAGATACAACATCCAATACGGTAGAATATCGGCGACAGACGCAGACGTCTATGAAGTCGCTCGTGCCGCAGACATCCACGACAGAATCTTAACTTTCCCAGAGGGTTACGACTCACAAGTAATCGCGATAGTTGCGATCGATTCACACCGTTAACTTACTAATTCATTATTCGTAGGTCGGCGAAAGAGGGTTACGTTTGAGCGGTGGTGAAAAGCAGAGAGTCGCTATAGCTAGAACCCTGTTAAAGGCACCGCAAATCATACTTTTGGACGAAGCGACCAGCGCGTTAGACACGCAAACCGAAAGAAATATACAGGTGACTTAATCATATCGAATCATCGTTTGTTGTGTTGAAGGAAACTTACTTTATGTTTTTCTTTGTTGTAGGAAGCGTTGAATAGACTGTGCGCGAACCATACGACAATAATCGTAGCTCATCGACTGTCAACCGTAATACACGCCGATGAAATTTTAGTGCTCAAAGACGGGGAAATCATCGAAAGGGGAAGGTAAATAATGTACCATCAATTTTCTATCTATAAGCGACTTATATACCGCTAATGTTGCTATCTACCGCTTCCCAATCTCCAAGAGGCTCTGTCTCTAAAACCATCTTCCTTCAATCCTCTCTTCTGCATAGCTTCATTAATTCTTTTTCCCCAACTCTTTCTTGGTCTTCCTTTTTTCTTCTATTAACAGGCTTCCATTTCCGAATTCTTTGTGGTAGTCTATCCTGGTCCATTCCCTTCATGTGGCCATACCACAATAGTTGTTTCCGTTCTATTTTATTGATTAATATTGTGTCAACATGCATTATTTCTTATCCTTTCGTGGTCTAATGTCTTCTTACAACATCGTCTCCAATACATCATCTCTGTTAACATTATTGTGTTTTCTCTCTTTTTATTCAACGTCCACACTTCACTCCCATGGGCAACACAGCTTTCGACACCAAAAGCAAAATAATAACACTTCTTTTATTGACATTTAACGTAAACCGTACGACATTTGCCGTAACTAATATTTTAGCAGTTACATAGTAGATAAGAAATGGTGAGGTCAATACTCAGAACTTCGGGGTTGTACATTTATTCATTGAACAATACTACATTTCCTTTCCATTAATTAGTTATTGATCCCGTACAAACCCTCATGCACAAAACCTGACACGAATGCAGTACCCTCAAATGATCAGCTGATTTGTATCCAAACGATTGCTTTGTTTTGGGTTATCTGAAAAGTAATGTTTATAATACGTAAGTTGCACGAACTGAAAGACCGTACACGTACAGAATTGCCTTGAAAGACAAGGAGAACACTTAAAAAACTTGCTGTGAAATTACACTTCACCATTCTTATATTAGAATAAAATAATTTCTTCGTTCTAAGTTAAAATTTTGCACTTTCTTTGTTAAAAACAAAACATATGTGCAAGCATCATAATTGAATTAGTTGAGTATGATAATTAATGTACAACATTCACAAAGTAAACTGTATTCATTTTAATTACCGCAATATTATGTTTTAAAGGGACAGCTCTTTTAACGTTGGTAATAGCAAATTTACGTTGGCATCACTGTGCGGTTGGCTCATCTGCATTTCTTGTTCCAATGCTGACGTAAAAGGCTCGTGACATAAAATCTCTCCGGTGTTATCTCGTTGCGTAGGGGAATACCGTATAAAATATGAGCACAACATAAAATATAATACATTTATACAACGTAATTGCTGGAGCAGATTTTCCATGGGGTTTAAATTTCCCAAATTTTTATTCGTATATTTCCAGACACGAACACCTAATTGGCCAAGAAGGTATGTACGCAGACATGTGGAAGCGACAATTAGAGAATCCTGATGCAGCGACAGCTCCCACTTCGTTAGAAACTAGCATGAAAAGTGATAGTTAGTGACTACCGCAGTAGAAGAAAAAACTGTTCTAATTCGTTGAATTCCCCTGTTCCTTACGTATACTTACCCTGTATTTTTGAAGTGTAGTAAATACTGTAGTGAAATATTCCTTATATATTATTATTAATAATTATACGTATTTATGTCAATATTTATGGAGGAAGCTTTTTACAATATTTAAAAAAACCAGAATGGAAGAGGAAAAAATAGGAATTTTATCTTCTGTACGTTGTTATAAATTTTATTTTATTATTTTGTGAGCGCGTCGATTGGTATTAAAACATTTGTTGTGGTGGTATGATGTTTGGATGTACCTTATAAATTTTATTCCAAATATATTTTTTGTTAAGCTAATATGTCGTTTTTCTTGCAATTATTCTTTTAAAAAACCCTAATCCATACATTTACCACGTTTAAATTAAATAAATTGAAGAAACCGAAATAACCCTATTACGGTCAGATATTTTTGGACAACACCGTATCTACGTTATTCCGGAATTTCTTAATTAAACGTTACAAAAATAGACCGTACACGACTCTCGCGCAATTATATTGAAATTCATGTCTTGTTAATATAATAACTTGCCGAGAATTTAATTATCTGGTGGTCGCAAAAAACGCGTAGTAATACGAAATATCCGAGAAAAAACCAACATTCGGCCACTGTATATTGTCGTGAAGACTGTGTCATATAAGTTTATGTTGCTAAAGTAAGCACAAGGATAAGTTAATTTGTTTTAAAATCTAAGGTAAATATTTTACAACTATACATATTAATTAATATAAATGTTCATACAAATTTTGTTACTTTTTTTTTACAAATTTGTACTCATAAAATTTAAGTGATTCTAAAAAAATATCTAAATTCGCATGAAGTAGCCTACCAATTCAACTTATCTCTTTTAAGCGATTCAATTAGCAAATCTCTAAAAAAATAATTCTTTATCTGAAACAGTTTTGGGAACATTTGATAACAGTTGTCAACATCGCAATCTACTTTATTAGCAATATCAAGGCGATAAACGTCAAAACGTCAACTTCGTTTATTATTACGTTTCCTTGATTTTCGGTTTTCTTTGTTTCATTTTGATTTTCACCGTTCCTTTCGCATTTACGTTTTTCGTAACAACCTTTGTATTCAGTTGAAACCGTAAGTACTTCATGTAGCATTATTTTGGTTATAATTTTAATTTTATCTATTCTATATGACAAAAAGTATGTAGGATGTGTCACACTCTAATAACTTCACACGAAATTACGTCAACATTTTTATTTAATTTCTACTTATTCTGTTTTATCAAGTATCTCATCTTGCAGTTTTCTTTGAACCATGGAGCCCACACCCAGTGCCCACGCACAAAAAAATAATGTGCTGGATCAAACGCAACAGCAGGTGAACGAAGTTGTGGGAATTATGAGAGTGAATGTTGAGAAAGTGTTGGAGCGGGATACAAAGCTGTCAGAATTGGATAGTCGTGCCGATGCGTTACAAGAAGGTGGCAAACGTTTCGAACAGCAAGCGCAGAAATTGAAAAGGAAGTATTGGTGGAAAAATCTAAAAATGATGATCATACTTGGTATTATTGGTCTTATCATATTGATCATCATTATTGGTAAGTGTATCAGTTTTATCTTATCTTAGAGTATTGTTTTTGGAATTATTATATTTATTTGCATATTTTATCTTAAATTGCTTTGTGGTGGTTTAAGCCTCGTCTAAATTTGCATTTTTATCATGCGCAACAGTAAATGTTTATTGTTTGTTGCCTTTCAATTTTCTAAGCTTATATTCCTGATTCTTTATCATTTACTACAATTATAGGTTATGTTAAATTTAAATTAAATAAATAAATGTAGTTAGGTTTGGCATGTTGAAAACACAAGAGATAGAAAGTCAATTAAATCGGACAAAAAATTTGAAAATTCAGATCTTTTGTTGTCATGAAGATTGTTTTTTTCTCGAAGATCAGACCCCTGGATTTTTGATTTTAGTTGCCGTTTTTCTGATGATTATTTCATGTATACAGGGTGACTCAAAAACATATTATGAGAGCTCACTTTTTTTTAATGTATTATGTTCATACCTGAATTCAACTGTTTCCGAGAAAAATTCAACGAAACTTAAACACTTAAATTATGTAAATAAAACCTTGAATCCATACTGTATTTATAATTAAGTAAAACGTAAAAACGATTATAAAAAAATATATTTTTTTCAACAATATTTCCAAAATATATAATTTGCCTTATCTCGTCTTGTCGTTTTTAACATGCCCGTGATGGGCATTCCTTTGTTTACATGTATTACTTAGAAAAGCTTTATTGCTGTCTGTGCCTCACTTAACAAAAAAAAAGCTAGTGCCCATTATTTGATCAATTTTCTAGTCTCAATCACTTCTCAACTCTCACCAGCATCATCAAGTCCTTCCACACCAAGTGATCAACATGCAGCGGCAGCAATAAGTTCGACTGCCCCACCAGAGCACAAGCAACCTTAACAGTCTGCAGTGTCCCTTGGAATTCATCCAGTATAAGTATGCAACTACAGTCTTTCCAAGTGTTATATTTTGTATATGTATTACGTAGGCTTCTTTTTGGGGGGTGGAAGTAGTCAAATTTTACCGGAAAATTAAAAATCTGTTCTTTTTTAAATGGGAAGGTATTTCTATCCAGTTTTAATTTAATAAATATACTTATATCTAATCTAAAACAGAACTCTATTATGTTCGACTGGATTTCAAGTGCCTTTAACTGTACTTTGAAATATTATAGCACAAAATCAATTTTGTAACATGTTATATATATATATATATATTGCCTTACTATACTTACGTGTATTAATAAATATGTGTAATTATAATTGCTATTACTTATTAGTGCAAAGAAATATTATTCTGAGATGTTTTAATTTTATATGTATTATAATAAATATATCTATTAATTTTTTTCCATATTTTATTACGCGCTTATTTGTCATTTGACGTTGGATTTAGTGTTGATAGTTAATAGGAAATATAGTTCTCTCGACGAAACGATAGACTTTTGACATTTCGTCGTTTCATAACATAGTTGCCAGAGCATATAATGTGATTTGACAGGTATATCGATAGGTTTGAAATATATTTGAAACAATTAATACTAAATACGCAAGTCAAACGACAGATGTCAACTAACTGCAACTGGCAACACCCCCATTGTAAAAATCGTATACAGACGAAATGTAACTAGATTTGACATTACTATGCATCTGTTGCATGTGAAGTTGTGTTAAATTGTGTTGATATGATCTAAAAATTATTGATGTCAAAAGTCGACTGTTTCGTTGCGACGACTGTAGGATAGAAAGGAAGAGCAACTAAATTGAGAAGAAAAGTGATGACGTCGATTTGTTTTGTTTGGAAACCTATGCAGTACCGCCAACAGCGTAAAATGATT
>JARFOC010000266.1:0-11389 GCA_031763485.1 Osmoderma eremita | reverse complement strand
AAATCTATTTGGAATTCATTTGTTTTCAATTTGGACGTAAACTTAACAAAATTACATTTAAAAAACTCGATTAAAAACTTTCACCCTCAATTGTCCGAGCTTCTAAAATTTGACCGTGTCCGACTCGCCAGAATCGGTCAAATCTAGAGTATTGAGTCCCCTAAAATGCATCATGCAGCACAATGCATGTTAAACAGCTTAAACCAATATATTATGTTGTAAACAGATAAAAATCTATTTGGAATTCATTTGTTTTCAATTTGGACGTAAACTTAACAAAATTACATTTAAAAAACTCGATTAAAAAATTTCACCCTCAATTGTCCGAGCTTCTAAAGTTTGACCGTGTCTGACCCGACAAAATCGGTCAAATTTAGGATATTGAGTCCCCTAAAATGCATTATGCAGAAAAATGCATATTAAACAAGTTAAACCAATTCATTATCTTTCAACACATAAAAATGAATTTGGAATTGATTTATTTCCAATTTGGACGTAAACGTAACAAAATTAAATAAAAAAATGCGCTTACAAAATCGCACCGTCACTTGTCTGAGCTTATAAAATTTGTCTGACCTGACAGAATCGGTCAAAGTTTGAATATTGAGTCCCCTAAAATGCAGCAAACTGTATGTTAGACAAACCACTTCATTATATTTTCAACCCATAAAAATCGATCAATTTGCATGTAAACGTAACAAAATTACATTAAGAAAACGTTGATGGTATAAAATTTCACCTTAACTTGTCCGAGCTTCACAAATTTGACCGTCTCTGACCCGGCAGAAGCAGTCAAACAGTATTGGTTCCCCTAAAATGCATCACGCATTGAAACGCTTCCGAAACGACTCAGCTAACCTTATAACTTATACCTAATGCCATTGCGAAATTAGTTTGTAGAATAAAGTGAATTACATTAAAAACCGAATAAATAAAGCATAAACATACATTTCGTAAAATCGGCAGAATACCTATTTTACGCATTCGTTTATAAAAGTTTACACACTCTTGTTATGTTTAGAATCGTAAAACGCGATTTTATCGTAACAAGAACTTTCTTTTTATGTCGTTCCTATAGTAATGCGTAGTGTGTGGGATTTACAACGAAAGTTAGGAGATTTCCTCTTTAATTCTGGGAATTCGAATAAAATTCATGGTTGTATGCCATTTTCTTCAATTTTAGGAAAAGTGCTATGTAAATAACTAAGAAAAGCGATATTTGGACTTTAAAAAATTCTACCATCCATGATTTTGAATAATTTTTTTTCTATTTTTAGCTAAAAATAGACTCAAAAGGGAGTCCCAAAAGAAAATACAACACCACTAATAATTTATGTATTTCACATTACACACAAAGTAGTATCAAAATTTTATAGTAATAAACACAAGGAAAAGATGTAGGTAATAGTTAATGATTATTGTTTCCTTCATTTTGACCTAGAGGGGCACTGGCTTGGGAGTGTATTGCGGCTAATTCTGGCCTGGTTAAAATTGTACTGTTCAAAGCGGTATTGTTACTTTGAACGTTTGTCTGTTGGGATAGGTTTCTGCAAACGCTACTATAATTGGGAGGTGGATCGCCGGAATTGAATTGGGTAGTTTTTATCTGCAAGCTATTGTAGGAAGGGGGCCCATGTTCTCTGGTCCTAGCTGAAAAAGATTTTTAAGATAATTTTAAATTTTACCAAAGTTAAGCATAGAACCTTGTTCACTTAATGTGGATATGCATCAATTTTGCGCAAAGAAACCCTTAATTTTTTTATTTAAATGATACTCCGTGCCATCTACAGCCCGTAGAATTATATATGAATTTTACGACGTTTTTTTTTGCATTAGTATTAACATAAATGTCGTGTTTAAATCTTACCATTTTGACAAGCAACATATCTGTCAATGGCAACATTGCAACATTGCTGCTCAGCCAATAATCGCCTCAAATTGATTAACTCGTCCAACTCGTTTCTCCTAGGATTAGCAAAATACATTTCCAAACTTCTCGTGTCATATGATATGGAGGAGAGGCCCGGAGCAGGGGTCCGCCTATTACCCCTCGCGACATTCCTCGATCTTCTAGTAGCAGAAGAGACGCGGCCTTGTCTGTTCGTGGCGAATTTGCAAATTTTACATCCGCCGGAGAAGATGAAAAGTAGGCCTACTATAGTCAGCCTAAAATAAGGGATATATCGTAAATATTGCGTTAAAAAATAGACGGTGGGGAGTCCATTTTTACCAGAAGTACCAAATTCTGAATATGTTGAACGTGGCTTTGGGACAGCAACCTTCATCGCAGCACAATTCGTTGTGGAAACAGGTGTAAACTGCTTCCGTTTGGACACCTTTGAAGTTGCAAACGTTTAGCTCTATCTATAATCGAAAGTAAATAAGAAGAAATAACGAAAATATGAAGATATTTTGACTTACTAAGTATGCATCGTCCATATCTTCGAGTAAGATGCTAAAATAATCTTATACAGTTGGATAAAGATTTACATTTTCCGAGAACTGACAGGTGATTGCTAAATGTCAACATTTAAACTATTTCTTTATATTTATTTACATTTATAATTTACTTTTAACGAAAACAGTTAACATAGACTATCAACAAACATTAAATTCGTTGCTATATATATATACAGGTAAAATACGGCACAAATTTTTATGTATTTGAACATTCACCTGTCATTATTGTTGGCTGAACACATCTTTTCGCTCTAGAGGGCTGAATGTAATGTCAAAATTCTAATCTAATTTCTGATTGGTTGAATCGTGTTAACCATGTGTTAACCTATAAATAATGTGAGGCATGTTGAAAGTTAGTTTTAAAACCGTTACAAAACTAAAGTTTGGCTTTAATTATAATTGAAAGGGATTTAAAAAAAAATTAACTTGATACTTTAAATCGATTTTGAGTGTAATTTTTTTATTAAAAAGATGTCTATGCTAGCTGAACCTAAAAGGAAACAACGTTGGTCTTTAAATCCACGTGGAAAAGCGTGGTTGGACGGTGAGTTGTATGAAATTCAACATTAAAATCATCTTTTTTGGATATTAACCCAATTTATTGGTATAGATAAGAATGGTTTCGGACAGAAGATGTTGGAAAAGATGGGTTGGAAGTACGGCAAAGGTTTAGGATCGAAAGAGCAAGGTATTACCGAATCCCTAAAAGTTTCTTACAAGAACGACAGTAGAGGTAAAAAATAGGTCTCTCGCTTATTATTTAGGCTTAAAATTTCCATTTTATCAAAGGCATGGGTTACAAAGATACCGAAGAATGGACGGCGCACGAGCAGAACTTCTCGAGTTTCCTTGAAAATCTAAATGGAACCGCCGAGGGAGTGGATGTTGAGGTAAAGGTCACGTCGTTGGAGAAGAAAGTAAAAAATATCAAAGCACGCATCAATTATCACAAATTCACTAAAGCGAAGGATTTAAGCAGATATTCCGAGAAGGATATTGCTAATATATTTGGAAAGAAATCTCTTAAAGATAATAAGAACAAAGTGGAAGTTCCAGAAGATTTTCAGAAGACTGTGGAAACCAGCGAAGACGTTAGTGGAGATGTTTTAGTGAATAAGGGCTCGATGGCGGATTATTTTAAGAGCAAATTACATAATTTCAACAATAGAGGTAACGACCTGAAAGAAACCGAATCAGAATCGGAAAATGAAAGGATGGGATTCGGTTTTCAGCAAGCTAACACAGATACCTTGGGCGTATCCGAGGAAAAGAGGACCAACAAACGGAAATATCTCGAATCCTTTTTACCACATTTTCAAAAAGGTACCGAGGACTCCGAAACAATAGCAGAAGAGAAGGAAAAGAAGAAACGCAAAAAGAACTCAACGATAGGCAATTTCATATCCTATGTGTATGAAGATAGCGAAAAAATCAAGACAAATTGTGAAGAATTACAAGCAGATAATACTGCAAATGAAACTAATGATTGTGACAAAAATTTATCAGAAAAGAATGACGGTTTTGTAAAGTCAAAAAAGAAGTCGAAAAAATTGAATGTTGATAGTGGAGGAAGTAAAAGGAAAAGTGAAGAAACATTGGACAAAGAAGAAACATTAGATGGTATTTCTTGTCAGTCTCAAAATGAAACAGATTGCAAGAATAACCTTCACACCGAAAATACTGATAAAAAAAGGTGGAAGCATAAATTGAAGAAACTAACTAATGAACATCAAGAAGAAAATGGTGGTATTTCCTGTAATTCATGTGAAACATTACAAGAAGTTGCAACAAATACAAAAGCAGGTAAAAAGCAAAAGAAATCGAAGAAATCAAAAGGTATTGATGAAAAACACCAAGAAACCACTTTAAATTCATATGAGTGCCCGGATAAGGAAATAGATGAATGTAGTGAAGCACTTAGAATATGTGACAAGAAAGAGAAGAAATTAAAATCAAAGCAAAAAAAAGAAGAAATACAAGAACATACGGTTTGTTTTGATTCCAATAACATCGTAAATAGCGATCATAAAGAAATTGAGAAAATTCAAATTGAAGAAGAAGTGAACAGCGAGAAAAAACAAAAGAAATTAAAAAAATCGAAGAAAAGGGAAGAAAATGGTATAGAGAATGCTGCCTTTTCAGATTACATTAATGAAAATGAAGTCGTGATTTGTGAAAACCCCGTTGAAGAAACAAATTCAGAGCAGTCAGATAAGAAACGAAAGAAATCTAAGAAGAGGAAACTCGAAGAAAACAGCGACAAGTCGGGTATCTCAAATCCGGCATTTGATGAACTGAATAATTCCAATTCTGTTTCTATTGTGCAGGATGAGTTCGAAGAGACACCACGGAAAAAGAAGAAGAAGAAAAAGAAGAGTAAAGCAGAAGAAGAAGACCGGAATAATAATGGTATAGATAACCCCACATTTAATATTACAGCTAAAGATGTGAACACACCTCAAAATCAATTCGAACTCAAAATCGAAGTTAAGAAAAACACCGACGGCTTAGTTAATCCGGCTCTAAATTTAAGTGATCCCATTTTGGATTGCGATTTGATGTTGAACGTAGTCGATACTCCCGTGGTATCGAAGAAGTCGGTCGAAAAGTTTGCATTAAATTCGAACGTCGTAAAAGTTAACAATGTTAATAAGGGTAGGAGAAAAAGCGTACGTTTCAGTGATGTGCTACAAGAGCATATAATTCCTAACGATCCCACGGAGCGAATCAATGAATATATTTCAAATCGTAACGAGTTATTCGATATTAACACAATGGTTATCGAAGAGGGCTTAAAAGAACAGATGGAAAAGCAGGGTGTTGTATACGAGAACGCTAATAATTCTTCGGGGCAATCATACGATTCAAGTGACCCGACAGAATTGAATAAGAGAGTCGTCGAGAGCAGCGTTAAAGAGGAACTCAATCGTGGATTGAATTCAGAAAATCGCGGTTTTATTAATAATGGTTTCGATATAAGAAGCGTAGACAAGATAAATTTCTTCAACGACAAATTCGAAGTGAAATCTTCCCCACCTACCAAAAATAGAGGCATCGACAATAAGGCTTTTAATAAATTCAGAAATCAAGTCGAGGAGAACGTGGAGAACATCTCGAACAAGATCGAACAATACCAAGCCGAGGTGGAAAATGACATAAATGAATCGAAGACTAACAGACGGATAGGTGGAGAGTGGTTGGTAGGTGACGTTGGGACCCAAATCGATAGGAATATAAAAGTCGAGGACGGTTCAAAGTTAAGTTTTAAGGAAATGCACTTCAGAACTCCCGTACCACATTATTGGAAAGGCAACAACGTTAGTCGGGCCAAAAAGAGCTATCGGCATCTGATACGAGGTGACATTACGATAGCTTTTAAGAACTCAAATCTGCACGAAATCAATGGGTATGCTGTTAAGGCAATTAATCGAACAGGATTATCATAATAAATGAGATTAGAAATATGTTAAATCTTTATTTTTTTTATCGTATATTTGAGTTATCCTGTATTTTAACAAAAAAGGAAATTTCTTAAAAAAGCATATTTTTTAAATATAATTTATTTATTGATTTATTTGGTTTTGCGCCTATTCTGAACCCATCCCTGAAAGCGTATTTCTATCTACAGTCCTTGTCCTACTAAGTCTAAATGTGTTGCTTCCTAAACTGTTTAAAACATAGCATTGCATTGTTTCATAAGTTTCACAAGTGGAAAGCATTTAGGTATATATCTGTTAAACTTTTTTTTATATATTCAATTACGCCTTATATCTATGTACATACATTTTAATTCGGCTAAAGTAAATATATTAATTTGTGACGTGTTCTAAATTCTCTTAATTTTAAAATGGAGGGTTAATAACAATGATTGGTTCGGAACTCCGATAATAGTTGGGGAAAGCACCGCTTAGATGTCACCACAAATAACAGTAGATGTGAGAACGCAAAGATGGATTGTTTATGTTTCAATTTTAGTTTGGTGCGGCATCTATGAATCTATAGTGATGATCTAAGATAAGCCAACTGCCTGTCGCTAAGAAAGTTAGCTTTAAAAATAAGCGAAAAACTGTTTCATTCTCTATCTAAGAAAGAAGATTTCTGCCAATAGCCGGCACGTACGTTAATATTATTTAATGTCCTTTCATTCACCTTTTTGTGTTTTACATACGTTTTGCTCAGTGTTATAACAACATCAGAGTTTGAATAAGTTATTAAGGTTATGATAAGAATAAAAAAGGTTCCACAACCGTACGAATATAAAATACACTATTCACTCTTGATCCGCACCTGTCTGCGCCGCTCCAAATACAGAACCACTCCAGAACAAATAAACGAACGCAGCTATAAAATATATTTAAAAAAATTTATAAACATACCCGCCTTTCTTTATTCCACCAATGATGGTTTTATAGTAGGTTTGTTTATTTGTTTCGCGCTAAAAGTTCGGAGAACTTGAAGCTTAGAATAGCAATATTTTTTGGGACAAATAAACAACTTGACGACTAACCTAACCAATGGTGCATATTGAAAAATATCGGCTCTATGTGCTTAACATAAATTTAACTTCAGACAAATACTTTTTAGGTTATGTTATCCAGACGTATTTGAATTGTTTTGATCCTTTTAACCAAAAAACAATACTCCTTTTACTCCTGCAAATAAATGCAGTTGGAGTAGAAATCTGTGACAAATGTACGCGCCCATTTTACTATTTACTCAGAGCAGGTGGAGTAAGGCAAATAAACAAACCTACGCTAAAGGATCATACGGGAAATCATCCCTGTTGCATTACTAAACCAAATGCCCACTTAGCAAAATTCAAATTTGGTATTTTAGTAAATCAACTTTAAGGCATGAAATTACCTACAATTTGGTATTATATTAATAGGTAATCTAATATTTCAATGTCGCAGTTACTAAAAATAATTGCCAGAAATTTGAATTTTATGTGAGTTGTATACTATACCCTTGCTTATGGAAGTGGACCATCATAAACAAATCCAATAACATTGTTTACATATGTTATGAACAAAGCGAATAATATGTAATATGTGTGTTACTCTAATATATATATATGTATATATATAGCCAAATGGAATATAGTTAATTTAAACTTCCCGCCTAACTTGTGATTCAATTCAGTTGGCAAAAACCTATTTTAAAAGAGAATCCCGGACTTATTTAAGAAGTTTTATTTGGTGAAACTATACAAAATATTTAAATATATTTACGTAGATAAAATTCAAGAGAACAATTTACTACATTAATTTTAAGAATATTTTAAATTCATCGTCACCAACTTAAGATAACAAAATTTATTACATAATGAATAGAGAAATTCAATTTACCTTTCGACTCACCCTGAATATGTGAATATGGAAAGGAATTACTTAAATGATATTTTTCTTTACTTGCAGATGTCGCTGTTCCAAATGAAATATTTGAAGAAACCATGGTAAGTCAATTACATAAATATTATTTTCTATTATATGCATTTGTAATTTGGATTTTTCGTTCATTTTTGCGTTAATTTAACTTTATTTTGATATATTTGTCGGTATAAATCCAAGATATTCATGTTTAAAGAACTCGGTTTTTTAAAAGTATTTATTGTTACGTAAAATTTTATTATTTATATTATAAGTTCGATAAAATAAATTGTGGATTTTTTCTTACCCACATCGAAATATTACGTGCGCCTATGTGTTAACTGTCAAACAAAGATTATTTAACACATTATATCACTTAATACAAGATGATCTTTTTATTGGTTGAAATTTACAGGATGTTATTCACATGACATTTATAACAACGAAAAGTGATTATCTATATTTCGGTTATATGAAATAATATTTTTAAATTCGTTATTTAAGCTTTAAGATTTAAAGCAGTTCAATGTACAAATTCAGCCTTAAAATTTTGATTTTATTTAACGAAGAAATGCAGTACATAAATAGTACCATAGAAAAGTTTTGCTTTAATTTAATGCAAAATCTACTGCAAAAATTTCCATTTCCTAAAGAAAATACCTAGGTAATCGGTGATTTATATGTACGAGGGTAATGGCCAAAATCTTTGGCTGTTTAGGGAAAGATACAAGATATGCGTTTGTGTTGTTATGAAGAAACAAGGTGAGCAACTATGTCATCGTATCAAATCGGTGGATAAAGAAACGCGATTATATTACGTTAATATCTTATTCTTTTTATCTTATAATTACTGTAAATGGCTCCAATAACTCCAGATATATTTCAATGTCACTTTATTTAAAACACAAATACATGTATACATAAAAACAGCTCCTTACTCGACAAAACACCAACGACTGATTATAGGTATATGTGTTATCTATGATTACGGCTTCTGTTGGGAAAATACCGGCGGGAGATTCGAACTTAACCTTACACATAATACATTACTTAGTTTATTGTCTACCACATCACAATTTTTTATTTTAATTACTACCCTACAAAACTACAGCTGATTACATTAATGGGAATACATGCATACATTTCTTTTCTATGCAAATACTGGAAGACTAGATATTACAATGCGTTTATAATAATGATGATGATTATATACAGGCTGTCGCAATAGTAAGTCTGTGGTTTATTACTCGGGCGTTTTAAAAATTGAATAAATTCACTCTGCTTAAGCCTTTAACGTTTCAAAAAAAAAAAATAGAGTAATAGAATAATTGGGTAGTAATTGTTTAGATACAAGCTTTCGTTTAATATATTTATATGAGTCATAACTATTTTGATCGTATCAAAATGAGAATTAATCCAATTATTCGGGAAGTAATTTCCATTACCCCCACTCCATTATAATTAAACAAAATTAATTTATTAAACCGTAAGGAATGTACTCCCTTTGCGAATATAATTCACTACTTTTATGATCCGGGGACTGTCCGTGTAGTAACTCCGCCATGAAGCTGATATAGGTGATTGCCAACCTTAAAGTTTCGATTCTTGACAAACGTTTCTCGTACGCAAAAGTTGGTACCTCCAGAAATAAACAAAGAAGAGAATCAAAGATAATCGATATTTCTTTTTGTATTTTTCCAACTATTTTTTTTACCTTTCTCCTCAGCTTATCAAAGGCCTCGTTCAGATTGAACATGCGTCGTCTCTCTCTGATATTGGCCGCCCTTCTCTGCGCCATGGTAGCTACACGTCTGCGCGTTTTCTTCTGGGATCCCCCGGGGTTCGTTTGAGACCCGTTTCTGTTTATTCTGTTCGTAACTAGGGGACCGCATTGTTGCCTAGGCCAAACTTTGTTTTGTTGGTTTAATGTAATGGATTTTATTAATGGGTGTATTGGTATTTTTAATTTTTCTTACCCAAGTCGGAGTTGAAAGCGGTGAGTATGTCCGGATAAGATCCCAAGGCTGGATTTTGGCCTGGGAGACAATGGTGGGGGTCCCACAAGCCCCCGTAGGGCCCTATCTCGCCGGGGTAGTTCGGATAATCACCCCCCTCGAATAAAAACAAATAAAATGCCATCTAACAAGCTTAGGTTTTAAACTAATAGATAGCAAGCACGAATAACACATATGAGAAAGTTCTTCTTCAATAAATTCAACTTATAACGAAAGTAACCCAAAATTTTGATTTGAAAATTCTCAATTTTAAAGTACTCACATTATTGGGGTCCCAAGGGGCGTGATCACTTGTAAAAGACATTTTCATCGAGGATAATTTTTGTTTATACCGATGCCAACACTAAAAATCAAATCGCTAAATGCAACCAGTCACAAGCAATTTCCTTCACAAAGCACTAACGATGATATTTGAAGACCCGAGTATCTTGTATTAATCCCTCGAGAATTTTGTAACGTCACAAAACCCTAGGTGTAACACACCGTCTCGATAAGGGATGAGGTACTCGTACCAACCCCTTATTGGCCAACTAGAATAAGGGAGGGTGGTTTTCCAATTGGGGTTTAGCCAATGGTTATAGCGTAAGATGTTACAATGCCACCCCTGGGTAAATGAACTTTTTGACAGAGGGAAATAAGGGTGAATTTTCCTTGTTGGGGTTCTATTGACTTTTGCTAGATTTGGTGTTGAAATTATGCTTGTACTGTCTGCTTTAGTCGAAGTTCTTTCGGTAAAAGTGAATCAATTTTTTATTTAAAAAAATATAAAGTGTATTTATAACGGTGATTTAAGAGAAATTTTCAGCATTCATCTCATTATAGAAACAAGCTCCAGATATTGCAAAACGTTTGCTTGAGGTTTTCTTTTATCGTCTATGCTCGCGATCATGTAACTCGTCGCTATAATTGCCATAGTATTTTAAAGCTGGGAGAATCGCTTTTACTTATTATTTGCATGCTTGATTTTTTCCGTTGTCTCGTCTGCGATTCTCCCTTATCTCTACGGTCTATTTGCACGGAAAACTAAGCACGATTTCATCCCTCAAATGTAATGTAATATAACGAGTTAAATATTGAAAAAATGACAGTAAGAGAGTCTTATGTCTTAATTACTAGGCTAGGAGATTATGTAATTGGACCACATTTTTTGGAAGGACGAGTGAATGGTTATTTAGACTTTTTAGAAAATTATTTGCAATGTTGTTCGGTTAGCTATTTTGAACATTTATTATACAATTTATTGTAAACACTTATTAAATGTATATTCTGAAAAGCGTACAGTAAGTCAATGGCAACTAGAATTACATTCTTGTAAAGAAAATTTAGGCGAAGGTGTCATATCATTTGCAAATAAAGCAGAAAACTGCTATGTGAAATTAATAAATACTTTAGATGATTCTCTTTCCGAAGAAGCTCGCTCAGCTTGCATTGACCAATTAAAAAATGAAGAACTTAACGGTTTTTTTTTTGAAGTTTTGCAGGTATAGTTAGCCATATATGCTCAGTACACTCTGAAAATTTCAACTGCCTAGACCCTCTGGTTCG
>JARFOC010000265.1:227704-255848 GCA_031763485.1 Osmoderma eremita | reverse complement strand
GTTCGGTCTCTACGCTCCTCCAAAATTCCTCGATTGTACTTCAAATTTCCTATATTGTCACTCAACTTTAATTTTTTCTGGTTTCTGAATCATTTTAACAGTCTACACGCGAACATTAGCTTCACCATGGAGGTAGAACACGATGGTTCCCCTTTCTGGATGTCCTTATTAATCACAGTAGATTAGAACATTCCCTTTATCGAAAACCCACACACATGGATATGAATCTTATTGCCGTCTCGCACATCATATGGTGCAGAAAGTTTCTGTAATCAATTCTGTAGTTCACTGTGCGGTAAGATTCGGAACGGGATAATCTTCAGACTGAACTACGTCATACATAGAGTACTATCGTCAACAACTGCTTTCAAAATAAGGATATCAACAAAGTCATCAATAGCCACCTTCATCCAACTAATAAGTTAGCCAACAGCAATAACACGTCCGAGTGAAGAGTGAAGAAAGGGGCATTGACCACCCTAGAAAGTCGGTCATTGAACTAGGCATATACTCAAACCGAAATTGCAACTGATTCATCAAAATTTAAAACTATGTATATACTTTTTACAAAATTTCTCATGACTTTGAATTGAGGGTGTAGAAGGTGGCAAAATGTCACTTCGTGCTGTCTCTTTGATGCCATCATTATATTGCCGCCTACCCAAGCCAATCCAATTTGAGTACGAACCCGAGCAGTATGGCAGTCGAGGCCCTGCCAGTGTTGCCCATTTTGAACCAGGGTTCACCCAGAATGAAGCCCGTACAGTCGCACAAAATGTGCTTCAGCGTCTCGCCCTTTGTGTAACAAACATGAGTACTAACTAATGCCATGCGGTGCATGTGTTTGATTAGTTTACAGTGGCCGGTTAGTAGCTCTGTAACTTGGTGTCGGTGCAGGCCATTGGCAGCTCCATTGTATGAGTTCCCTTGATACGAGTGATGCAACATGATCAACAACAATCGCTTCCAGGGTGTTGTAGCATTGAAGTACTAAACCTGAAGCGATCTTATAATTCAGAGCATCTTGGCGGTCACTCTAAGGAAAAGTCTATTGCCGTTGGGGTTGTACGCATCGCACCTGCTACCCTCAGACATGCCAGTTCGTTCCTGGTTTCCGCTCATATCAGTCCTGGCCGTTACACCACGCCATCATATGTTAGCTTAGCTTTGATAATAGTGGTACACAGCGACAGAGCGATCCTCGAGGAAAGTCTCTAGATCTGACCCGGAATGCGGCAAAACTAGCAAAAGTCATATTTTTTTCATTTTTATACATTCCAAACGCGTGAAAAGAAATTTCAATTAGCTTCTTACTGTGAAGTCTTGCACAATTTATAAATATCTTCGAATATGTGCGTGAGTGCTACAACAGTAGATGAACGTCTACATGTTTCCTTATTTTATTTAGAATTCGTCCATTATTTCAGACTACAGTATTGATAAATTTGCAATACATTTTTTTATAACTTGTAATTCTAGGCGATCTTTTCTTTTCAAAAGTATTAGCATTATACTCTGCTTTTATTTGCATTAATGACATAACCAACATTCATTTACACAGAGTCAGAAAGTACATACTTACAGGTTGCTGATAAAATATTTGACTCATCCAATGAAACCTAACATCCTTTTCTGTAAGGTATACACCGTCGTAACATATAAATAAATGGGATTTTTCCGCTTTTTGCTACCACTCTACGACTATTAATCGCATTGTGGGCCGAACGTAAACGGTACGCGTGCACATACATATATCCTACCTACATATGTGTACATATGGAAGATAAAAATTGTTTTGGACGAATTAAGTAATTATCTAGGCGGTATTACACGGTTATCCAGGCCGCGCTATTGAATTGACGCTGTTCCGAGCTAATTATTGCAGTCAGTGGACGGAGCGTTTCTCAAAATTAAGTCATTAAGAAGTCCAATGCGTTCACAATAGTAGCGTCGCTGTCGTTTCTATCCGATTGTAATTAATAAAGTCCATTGCGGGCCGTCAATTTTATAGAGATTGTTCCTTCTTGGAAAGGATAATGCAGACAGCGCACCAAATATAGACGAAGAGATATACAGATACACAGAGGCTTGTACTTGTTTGTTTAGCGCCGTTATTGTGCTTGATATAGGAATACAGTCGCTGAAATGAACAAAAATCTGGTCTGGTTACAATACAAAAAAATAGGTTAACTTTTTTCGTCGAAAGAAAGATGATATACATATGCTTCTAATGGTTTTATACCGGAATTATTACTAACTTTTTCGTTTCCCTATTTCCTTTATACAATGGTTAATGCCATACCCAGAATCTTTTTTGTTTATTATATAAATGCGCATATAAATCCAATAACAAGGCATTACATTACAAATTAAAATTTAATAAACATAATATGAGATTATTGATCAATTTCCAAAAATTTTATATTAGCTAGGGAAGCCACGAAGGAAAAAGGAAATGAAGAAAGAAAGGGGATGAACTGTAAAAGTCAGTATGTGAGTAATCAGGTTAAGTAAATTATGAAGAATGAAAGAAAATATGGGAGACTAATTTATTCTCCTTGTTGCACATTACACGTTATACAGTGACCGTTGCAGTATATTTGTCCTTGTCATAGGTACACAAAAGGTGCAATCATAACGCGAACACAGCCTTCGCGTATGGAACCCGATTTAAGGTAATTCACTATCCAGTTTATTGCTAACTAATTTCCATGCAAATCTAGCACATTGGGGATCGCGTCTTTCGGTGATAGATACCATATTGTGCGCAAGCAGTAATTCTATTTGGATGATATGAACCGATGGATAAACTCCATCCGATCTAAAGAACGGAAATTTTAAATACCTTGAACATATGCAGTAGACTTACAATTAGATGGAGTGTAACTCATTTAAACAACATTTGCGGATATTTAAATGTACACAATTTATACGCACGGCACCAATCGATAATTGCGTCTAAATTTCCTTTGTACATGTCCCCACCAGCTCAGTTGTCTCTGCTCGAAAAACGTCAGCATAGGTTTTACTTGTAGATCGCTTCCCACTTTCTCGTTCGTAATTATGTCCAGCTATGTAATTCCCTTCACACGTCTCAAGAACTTAATTTCTGCTATATATATATATATATATATATATATATATATATATGGCCCAACACCCCTAGCGGAGCATCGCCGCTTCCTTAAGGAAGCTTTCTAGATCCCCTACGGCTGGATCAGGGCCAAATCTTCTACAGTATCCAAACTCTCTCCTTTGCTCTGGCTGCTATCTCCCTCTATTTCTTTCTGTCTTCAACAATCGTCCTACATCCTGTCTTTATTCCCGCTTTTCTTAAATCCTCCTCCACCTCGTCCCTCCATCTGGTCTTCGGCCTTCCTCTTTGCGTTCTTTCCTCCTAATTGCCATTCAGTTATAGCTCGCACTTGCTCTTCTGTTCTTTTCCGGTAGATATGTCCCAACCATTTTACCCTCTGCATTTTTATAAATCCTATCACCGTTTCCCCATTCAAATCCTCCCATAATTCTCGGTTTGTTCTTCTCCTATAAAATCCACTTTCCATTTTTCCCCCCATCATACTTCTTATTATTTTTCTTTCTGCTGTTAGTAAAATTCTTTCCTCCTCTTTTGTTAGCGTCATTGTCTCTGCCGCATAGGTTAAAATAGGCCTCATCAACGTTTTATACATTTTTATTTTTGTTTTCTTGATCAGTTGTTTGTTTGTGTATGTCTTCCTGTTCGCATAAAAAGTTCCATTCATCTGCTGTACCTTTTCTCTTATTTCTTGGAGGTTATCTCCTGTCCTGCTTATATTACTCCCAGGTATTTAATATTGCTAACAGCTTCAAAAGTATCCTCTTCAATTTTTACCTTTCCCTTAATTTACCTTCCACCTATCTCCATGTACTTTGTCTTCATCTCGTTGATCTTTAGTCCTAGAGTCTCACTCTTCGCTTTAATCTGTTTGTATATGTTCTCTAAGCCTTTTCCTTGCTTTGATGCGATGACACTACTTGTATTTTATTTTTTTGTTGTCTTGTGAGTGTCCATGTTTCACATCCGTAAGTTAGTATAGGCTTATATACACTTTTATAGACATTCATCTTTGTTTTACGTGAAATCTGTTTCTTGCATAGAAAAGTTTTATTCGTGGCATAGTACATTTTGATTGCTTTCTCTACTCTTTTACTAATTTCGATATCTGTCGCTCCAGTGTCTTCTATTGTTACTCCGAGATATTGAAATTGTTGCACTCGTTCTACTGTCTCTTCCCCTACCTTAATATTTACGGATTGATGTTCTTCACAAGTAGCCATGCTTTTGGTTTTGTCGGTGTTTATTATCATTCCAAATCGTTATAGGTTTTCTTTCCATACTTTGATATCATTTTGTAAATTTTTGACATTGGCCGCCACGATTACCACATCATCGGTAAAAGCGCTCTGCGATATTTGCACTCTCTGTAGATTTTTGTAACCCACATTCAGACCTCTCGTTGTCAAATTATTATTTCGTCCATTAGTATGGCGAAAAGCAAAGGACTCATACTCCCCCCGCCCCTCCCCCGTCGAAGACCTTCCTGTGTTGTGACGGTTCAGATTTCTTATTTCCACTGATAACATATTGGACTGTGTTGGCAGATAGGCTTTTTATCACTTTAATAAGTTTTTCGCTAATTCCTCGTTGCTCTAGGATTTTCCACATTTTCTCTCGTGGTACTTTGTCAAAGCTTTTTCCAAATCTATAAAAGCGAAGTATACTCTTGCTTGTTTGAGTAGCGTTTTTTCTATAATTTGTTTAAGGGTAAATATGTCACATATAGAATATCATGGGGAAATGTAAGTTTAATCTTCACAAAAGAATGCTTCTGTTACATTATCTGAAACGACCGCCTATGGTCATTTCAAGGTTATCAAACGTTATAGAAATAATAAATAATTTCTACATAAATATTTATGCATTTATAACAACAATCAATGACAAGTAATGTTTTATTACCATTTTGTCATATCTTTTATTAATTATTATAATTATTATTAACTGTCGAAATTTCGTAATGCATCACCTTTTTCTACATAAAACCGACTTTATTTGTGAAAAATAAAAATAAAGAAAATCAATAAAAATGGGGGGAATGGGGTATCCGGCCCACCGTTATAAATATGTAGTATACTTCAGATTATATTCTACAAAAAAGAAGAAATATGTTATAGTTTACGAAATATCTACAAATATTTGGAAATCGGGGGATTGGGCAGAAACAGAAAATTGTTCTTACATCAAGGTATAAGTGTGTGCAGTTTCATAGAAATCCGGATGTGTGGGTTGCCCGTGTTCCCTTGTAAGACAATTTTTATAAAGTTCTAATGCGCTAACGTTATTTTAAGCTAGTGAATAAATTGTATCTGGATTTGATAGAATTTCCTAATACTTGATCTATCTATTACAAATCTTGCGCATTTAGAACTTATAAATTGTTCCCCGTCCATATTTGTCTGGTAATTTGTACGAAGAAGTGTTGTGCTTGTATAGTAATTTTTTAGTTCAATTTAGGTGAAATTATTGTGATTCAACCTCACTGGACGGTAACGGTCATCACAAATGGAAGTCAAATGGAATGCAAAATGTATATATATTTTTACAATTAAGCGTTACCATCAGTTTTGCAAACTGCAAATTACTAACTATTTGTAATATTTCCCACACAAATCTTACATTAGAAACACGTTCGCTTTTATCCCATGACTTATGAAGATCAGAACGTTCTCCTGTTTCGATGCATTTACCTGAAGTAGTAAACATGTCTGATAGGATTAATAGCAGAGCCCAACTTAATAGTACCGGTAATGATAATAATAACAGAAGCACAAATGCTAAGGTACATTTCAAACTCTTGCCGACTATTTATAACGACTCTTAAATGGAATTACTATCATAATTAAAATACTGGCATAGCCACCACAATAAACGCTTACCGATTTTATTGGTTTATCTAGAAAACGCTGCACAAACAAGGCATACTTAAGTGTAGGTAATGCGATACAGACTTTATATACTAGTAAATACCTTATGTTGTTATTGTTCCTGCTGCTGCTGTAATATTTATGTATGTTAGTCTGTAATTAATATTGGGTAATACACGCGATTTTACGTTATATACTCTACAATTCTTAGGCGGTATCAGTTGGAATAGTATCATGTATACAGATCATGCATGTTTGTGTGGCTAATTAACCATCGAAAATCGCACCAATTCTTTAACAGAATAAATGCAATGGCGTTCGTGTTGCAATCAGAGTTATTAAATTCACACGAATCTACAAGACACCTTTTACAGCCGTTTGATGTTGGTGTGAATAAATCACTTAAATTCAATTGGCAGACAAGTCTAGACAATTTTATGAGAGCACACTATGAGAAATCTAATAGAACAAACTTCCACAGCATTTTGAATCCGGCAGTTATATCTCGTTTTTCTCGTTTTTGAATGCTTTTAAAAAAACCGCAATCTGCCCGTTGAATAAAAACAATACTCTACAACAAGCAACAGCACCATCTTTGTTTACTGCTGGCAGACAGGTCAGTCAAGAAACAACATTGATGCCTGAAAGCGACCCAACTGGTTCAGGAATCAGCAATCTTCTGCCAGTTCCACAACCACCTACTCCCTCTGTTGATGCCCGAGCCAGAGAAAAAGGGATTCTAGAGCAAAGTGCTTGAATGCACCATGCATATTCGATCCATCAAAAAGAATTTTACCTTATTTAATAAAAATAGAAAACCTATGAAGCAAAAGAAATTGCGATGATGATTGGGTAAGCGGATGTTGTAAGGGAACATATTCCGATAAGTTTAAACGAAAGAATGGTGCAAAATGGGTACAATATTCGTATTGTTTGGTGACATACCATGTCGGTTGCCAGCCAGTGAATACTCAATTGTTTATCAGAAAGCTTTAGTTGTAGCTACATTTTTCGTTGTGTTAACTTAACCTTTCCATATGGGTAACTATATGTATTGCAAAAGAAATCAATTTATTCGCAGTATTTAACATTTAGAATCAAAAGCATTGCAACTATTACGAGCATACCTTACTTTACCCTATATGTTCGCAGAAACTAATGTATCCTTAATACTTGATTTTACGCATTGCGCCAACATTCCGGTATTAGTTGCCCGAATCTTCTCTTGAAGTTGTTTCAATCAAAAAAGTTCAACTCACTATATGTTGTTAATACCTTAAACCGTATGGAGTGTTGAGTATATTTAGACAACGAGAATTGTTGAGTGAATCAATTATTGGTTAAGTGAGCATATCTTTTTGCTCGGTGTACATAGATTCGATCTCAATTATCCCACGGAATCCTGTATGTTTTGCAGTTCTATTGAAACATTTTTCTTCAAACATAACGCCCAGCGAGTATAAAAACTGCGAAGGTTTTCATACTCGCGGAGCATCCAGAGTCGTAAGAGTAATATTTGCAGGTACGTAAATAAAATTCTGCCTGGATAAAATTGACTTAAGTTTTGGATTAAAGATTTTTGTTTATGTTAAGATATATTTGTGAATCTGAAATAATAAAAATATAGCAACAACTACTGCTTATTATCTTCCTGTACTTAAGACTTGTATGCATAACATTAATAATACAAAATAAACTAAATAAAATACGATTATTACATGAGTGAATTAAGTTCATCATACTAATAAAATGATTACCAAAATCACTAAAATTCGTTAGGACTACGAATAATATATATTCAATCTATAAACAAAACACAATAAACAGTGGAAATCTTCACTATATTAACAAACTAAAAGTGACAATTGTTTCGCCAAACATTGGCTTCATCAGACTCCATTGAAGCCAATGTTAGCCATATTATGGATCTTCATCAAGTAAACGTCAATTCAATACTATATATTCAATCAACAACTAACGATTAACCATATCAACGAATAAGATTCATTGTATTGATGGATTTCTTCATTGTATCATTGTCATTCATTACATAAAACTAATAACTGGCGTTTATTCAATAAACCGAATACAGTTATTGAAACAAAACTGGTGTTCCTTACAATAATAGCATATTTCATTAAGTAAATAAAACTATCACTTCATTTTCAATAATTTTGTTTACATAAATACAAGGCAATTCTTATTACCAATAAATTCATTCATCATTTAATGAAGTCTTTTTTATCGATTAGATGAAATCGTTCTTCGGACCAATTTTGATAAATTATTTGATTTGCACGATGAATTTTTTTACTATTTCCAGGCCCATTTTTTCGTTCAGCATGGCTTTTGACGACTTTTCGTGCGAAATAATTTTTTTAGTCGAACAGCTGTACAGCGATTTTCACCCCTACATGTATGCGAAAATGCGTACGAAACAAAACCCGTCCGTACAACGAATCCGCTATCAGTCCACTATGGTAATCGCGACTTCATTATCATCTCTTTCCCCCCATCAATCCAACTACTATAATACTGAACGCACACATGGCCTAAATTAATCGGCGATGGACACACGTGAAGCCCTCATATTTTATCTCCTCCTATTCATCTGTTCGGAGGGGTTCCACGGTGACGTGACGTTTCACGGATCCGCCGGGGTTGCACACGCTGCCGCTGCCCGTACCTCGGGCTAAGACCGGCACGGTGGCGGGAGCGCAGACCAGTTCTTGAGCGGCCGGCGTGCCATTGGACTTCTTCAAACCGCGGCAGCATCATTTGTACAGCAACCGCGCGACCGTCTAACAAGCGGTCGGACGTCGAGCGTGCGCGACGTATCGCGGGGCACCGGCCCCCGATCGATCGATCGATAATTTCTGCGCGAAATCTCGTCAGTGAAGAAGACGTTCCGCCGCGCAGAAGTGACCGGCCTCCGGACAAAATCGTACGGAAACGGCGGATGCCGCTCTGTGATGATGCACGGGGACGAGATGTGAATATAGAGTTGTGATAACGAGCGTATCGCAAGATTTTGACGCAAAGATTAACTTGTGTTAGTTAAGAGTCTGCTTGTTGAATGGTAATTCGAAATATTCAGAATCAAGCGTCTAAAAATGAAGTTTTAGGATTCCTATTCATAGAGCGGTTGCACGCGAACAACAATTTATTATAAGTAAGATTTTTAATAGCAATTCTAAATTCCAGACTAATTTTAATCTTCCTATCATAACCGTTTGTAGATAGCTTTACGATTATATATTTTCAATATTCCCGAAATATAATAAAAATACAGTTAATTTAGAACAATAATAAAGATAAGCTGGTTTAAATTTTTAATTTTCTAGAACAAAATCATTAACTTATAATGCCGTAAACAAAAATAAATCTTTATTATTTTAATAATAGAATTGAAATAGCTTGGAAAATGACCTGGAATATCCGTACAGGTATTTGATAGCTTGTTAAGTATTGCTTTAATTAAATAAGATTAGAAATAACCATAGAACATTTGGAAATCGAATTCATTTTCTTTGTGCTTCAAATCGGTTGTATCACTCAATGTTCAGTTTATTATACTTACCTATATATACATCCTATTAACACTTTTCAATTCTGGATATTCCAAATTATAAATGAAAATAACATCTTAATGTTTGTTCATGTAAGGCTAATACAAAGAGGAACTCTACCTTAGAAATATTGTTCCTTCCTAACACCATTTGCTTTACTCACTATGAGTGTTTGATACTTGAATATCTGCAACCATGAGTGCTTTTTGAAGAGATAGTTACTGATAACGGGAAATCATAGGCATTGTAGTAAATAATACAACAATCAAATGTATAAGTATATAACATTTAACATAGGATTTTAAATAAATTCAATTTGATTCAGTTAAGATTCAATCAAAGAATGGTTCTTATAAAATGTAACTTACCACATAGATACTTGAGTTTTTGGTGTTTAATATTTCTTTACACCTAATTTGGGTAACATAATTTAATTAATAATAAATACCTTTTAAATAAGGATCATATATAAATAAGGTTATATGTGCATTAAAATACAAAACAAAAAAATATAAGCACACTTTATGTTTTTTTTTGCTCAGTTTCATTTGGATAAAGGCAAAATATAAAATTTCAGGTTTTACCATATTCAATTTAAGATGTTTACGCTAACAAATCAAAACGAAATAAAAGCATTAAATTAGTTATATCCACATAAATTTGAAGCACTTTACCTATAGATAATAGGTACCTATTTTTAATCAAAATAATTATAATAAATTCTTTATTGTAAGATACTTTTCCAATTTATTGGCTGCTTTATACTTATATAATAATTTTGCTGATTTAGCTTTAAAGTATAGGTATCTACACAAGCAGGGTACGGAAAATTCTGTTCGCGAATCAAGAAAATTTTATTCGTTCGCATTTGAAACGTTGGGGAATCGAATTTAATTCTATTGAATTCGCGAGCGGAATTTTATGAAGCGAACTAAAAGTATTTAATGGACGAATTGGACGAATCATTCCGACTTATGATTCTTTTCCGTTCACGAGCGAATAAAATCCGGAAAGAACCATTCTTTTCGATTCCTACGAATTAGGAATACGTGTAGTACAAATAATAGGATACGGTGGCTTATCGTATTTCGGTAACTAAGTTGCCATCCTCAGCGAAATCTACGAATTACTCGGCAGCGATCCATTCAAAAACGAATGAATTAAATTTTTGATTTTCCGCACCCTTTACATAAGTAATTATTATCTTTTAAATCATTTATATAAATCTTCTTTGAGTTAGTTTATTTGCAATGAATTGCAAAATTTTTTAAAATTAAAACTAGATTAAAAACCATTGAATAAATGTAATATTATTATCTATTATTCACTTCTTCATCTTGTGTGTTAGGCAATGCTATAAAAATTTTGTGTCTGTAAGTATAGGTATTTATATCTCATTTAAAATCCTGGCAGCCCTACAAAAAAGAAAAAAAAATGCGAATTGTAACCGCTACCACACTTAATAATTGAAATTTATTGACCGTTCGGGGCTCTTTGTGCACCAATAAAAAGGAACGTTATTTACTCAAAAGCATTGTAATTACGTCAAAAAACCCGTCCTTTTGAAACCACCGTTTCCATAGAGGCTATCAATTTATTGCTATTATCATTTTCGTTATTATTATTGCACGGTCCATCATTATTATCCTCGAGATGGCTCGATTTTCTGGGAAACCTATTAAAAAAGGCGCATCATCAGTTAAAAATGCACTACCTCCTCGTTTCGTCGATCATTAAACTCTCCCGCGAGCGTCGCATATACACAACGGTAGACGTACTGCGTAATCTCACGATTCCGTCTCTCTTTCACGAAAAGAAAAAATATCCATATACAAAAAAATCGGGTTTCCGCACAGCAATTAACGCTGTATAAGGTAACGTTGATAAAAGTCGCATATTTCGAGCGCAATTAAGCGTTAAGAATGTCGGAACGCGCGCCCGGCGTCTCTCGTAAAATTTCAGTGATATGTTTTTGGTGATTTCGACGCTAGGTCGGTGGACGAACTCCGTTTCGCGCCGATTTCCATCGTTCGAACATCCGGTGAGCTACTACGGGTTCGAATCGTCCTGGAGCTGCCGGATCGGATGAAGATGTTTCTTGATCGACGGTTGGCAGCGCAAGAGACTAATGACCTATCAGAAAACCAACGGGGTAAGTCGTTTGAATACATTAATGTTAACGTCGATTTCTTTGCTACGTATACAGCGCTGGGCTTAATACATTTTCTAGATATTTTGCTCGTTGTTATTACTAAATGCTAATGATAAGCGTACTGCAGACAGAAAAAGTAGTTTGAGTCAAGTAAGAATTACTCGAAATGAAGACCGCATGTTTCGATATACGCAAAAAAACCTTTATTACCACGAAGTAAAGGGAATCTTGGAATATAGACTATATTTGAGAAATTATTTTTGCTATTATAGGTACAGGTTGTCCATTTCCTCTCGGGTAAATGGACTAAGTTCTCAGAAAATAGAGTTAGGTACTTATAGTTAACACTAGTGTAACATTTGTTATCCCGTGCAAGATTTGTAAGATTTTCAAGAAAAATTGAAAACTTCTAAAAACTTTAACGTCAAATATGTTCACAACCCCTAAAGATAAAATAAAGGTGAAAAATTTTTTTTTATCTAGAATCTAATAACGTGATTTAAAAATCTATTGCACTGTTTATTTTGGAGATATAATACAAACTTGTATTTTTTTAAATGGAAGTCAGTTCCAAGATGTCATTTAAATGGTTATTTTTTCTGATTTCATTGAAATAACAATTGAATTTTTAGATTTTGATTTGTAGTGAAATAAACAATTATTATTTTTATTAATTCATATAGGCTTTGACTAACAAACACGGCAGACAAACACATGTAGTTGTCAAAAATTAAAGACCGAGTAAGTTAGATGAGTATCAAATAAGTCCTTTTGGAAGTTCTATTCAACAAATTCAGAAAATGTATAGCTTTCGGGAATTGGTTGATAATGGGAGCCGACGTGCTCTTGAAACATATGTCCCGAATTTTATTAAATTAATTTGTGCTGTGTGGATTTTCGCGATACTGTGTATTAGTATAGCAATCAAGAAAAGAATGATATGCTTTTTTATTATTATGATAGCAATCGAAATAGCATTGAAGCTAGTGAAATGAATCATCGACGCTACATGGACAGGGGGCAGCCTCATAAGAGGTTATTTTCTAAGCAGGAAAATAATTTAATTAAATACGGAGCCTTTAGTAAATCATGTATTGCAAAAAAGGAATTTAAAGCGGAAGACGAGGAAAGGGCTTTAGCGTATGTAAATTACAAACCAAGAACATCCACACGCGAGATTTTAAGCGAATGCGCAGTTTCCACAGAAAAAGCTCGGCTAATTCTTAAACAGAATAAATACAAGCTATTTAAAGGAAGCAGTAGTCAGACGTTGTATGCTCAAGACCATGAAAGAAGATTATTATTAGCTAGACGGTTCTTGAGAGAAACACACAATAATCCCCAGTTTCCTGGTACAATTTTATTTACGGATGAAAGAAATTTTACAAATAATGGCATATTTAATCCGAACAATAATATTTATTGGTCTCAAAATAATCCTCACTTTATTACCGAAAGGACAGATCAACATGTGTTTTCCGTAAATATGTTGTGCGGCATTTTTGGTATAAAAATATTGGGGCCATATTTTTATGAACACAACTTAAATGGTGAACGATATTTACACTTTTTACGTAATGCATCGGAAGACCTGTCAGATAAAATACCACTAAATTTGATAATTAATAATTTGATAATAAATCACGTTTTGCAGGAATTTCCATATCGTCTCGGATCCTGCCCAGAGGTTGCTGGAGGTCATTTCTAACGTTTCATAAAATAATTTTTCATCGCATTTTACTGCTTTCCCTAAATAAATAATAATGTGTTGATCTTTCAAATTCCACTACATATTTTTCCGAAACAGTGGAATTTAGGTATGAGACATGACACACAAAATTGGTTCAGAATTAGACGTAGAATTTATAGATTAAATAAAACGGTATTTCCATTAAAAAGAAATTAAATGAACCGTCATAATTTGTTTTTGGGTTACCCTGTGTACGCGAAATAATGAAAAATCCCAACTAAAATCAAAAGTCAAGGGGTCCGAGCGTTTTTCCGAGAAATACTCACGTGAATTTCAAAGGAATTTATTCCAAACTTTACGTTCTCACTGTATAAATTTTAATAAAAGATAATGAGGAGTGATTTAATATAGACAATATGTATCGTAAAGCTGCTTTTTTATTACAAAACTGACTACATATAAACAGTTACGATAGATGCATATTGCCATTCGAAAATCTAAGTTCAAATGACAACAAAAAAGTGCAGGTGTTCATCTTAATACAATATTTACAATGTGTTTCGCATGTAATATGCCGCAAAGAAAAGCGCTGTTACTCATGCCTACTTCCTAGGCATAAATAATATTTTTTCTTTATCGGTAATCTTATTTGTACAATTAAAATGACCATAAATAGCTAGTAATAGTAATTAATATTTAAATGTAACATAACTATATGAAATTTCTTTGATAAGTACTTCTTTAAGAAAAAAGATTAATATTATTTTATACAAACCTATAGGTAAATAAACTTCAATGAAATGTAAAACTGTTATTTATATATAATTAATATATACCAACAAGATTAGACAATTAAACCATTAACACGTACATTCATAATATACTATAATTTTTTGTGACCGTTTTAATTTAATTGCATTCAACCAGTTTTAATCTTGTTTTCAATTTCAAATGTATTTTTCTATAACAATATTTTGCTATCGTACTTACACATATTATAACGTCATTCAATGAAATACAATCATAATGCATTATGTACTTCGTATATAACTGGAAATACAATACATTAATTACAAACCGAAATATGAATCATTCGAATGATAACTCACTAATGGTATATGCAAGAACATCACACAATTTATAAGATTTTAATATTTTAAACTTAAAGAAAAATATGTAAGTTATTTGAATTAAAAAAGTGCTTCAAGCAATTGCAAAATAATTCTTCACTATGAAACCTGGAAACTTTCTAGATATTTCAAATAAATATTCTTTATGTGTCTTGTTTAAATAATACGCAATTATAAAAACAGGTAGGATCTTCTATCGGAGATATGTATACGGAGGATAATAGTGGCAAGCAAGTAGATTTTTGGTGAGAAATCATGAAATTCCATACAAAATTTTCTGAAATCACAAACGCTTCTGTAAAATTATTAGAATTTGAAGGATTTTCCATTACTAGCGGGCTAGTGATTTGTTGATTTTGGTACAAAAAGTAAGGCTTGTTGCTAATAATGACTATGTACAAGTACCAATATTTTTCCGCGTAGTAATTGTTCCACAGTTCTAGCAATCAGTATACAAAATAATACTCAACTGATTTCCTTAAAGTTAAGATAAAAGACGCGAAGTTGCACTTATTTTATTATTGTTTTCGTTTTAAGTTTGTCAAATTATCGCTATCAAATTTCAATCAGAAAAAAACAATAACGGAAGAAGTACAGCTTGGCGTCTTTTATCTAACCGAGACCTTTGTATAATTAGAAATTAGCTTCATAGTTACAAGTAATATATCTCTTCCACTTGTAGTATTAGTTTCAAAATAAATAAGTATTTTCTGCAGGATAATAATTTTATAATTCAATTCAAACAAGCGGCTATTTTCGGACAATAATAACATTTTTACCAGAAAAGTTAATCAAGCAACATCCTTCATTTATCAAACTAATTTATCATCATTATTATTTTAATTAAAGTACCTCCATGAGTTTTCTCGAAGCTGTACCAACTAATTATCCTCATATGAACACAAAATTTCTAATGTAACCATAAAAGAAAGGAAAAAAAAATAAGTAGGTACAATTAATGATTGTAAATGATAATGAAACGTTCTAGAATTAAATTAAAGGTATTTCAAATAAAAGTCATAGAATATAATGTGGAATACTAATGGGTGAAAGTCGTTAGAATAAATAGGCTTAATATTGTAGCGCAACTATTTCTCGTAACAAGATCTAATCCTTGCAGTTCTTTTAAAATATTGCCTATACATCTAAGCATTTAACAATGTTTTTTAGAGGTATACAAATGTATAAAATAATATCACTTCTAGAAGATAAAGCTTTCACGTTTTCATCAAATTATAAAACCACGCGCGTAGGCTTAAAATCTAATTCGGATATCTGATACTCACCGTCGCTGAAATAACACGTGACGCTCTTGTATACGCTTAGCCTCACAAATACTATTACTGCTACAATTATCGAATTATTTCTTATGGTAATTCGCCACGTATTCCACTCATTACGACCAAAGTATAATTATCTAGTGCTTACGTTATAATTAGTACACATAAATTAAGATTAATGATTGCTAAGTTAGGACGTGTCAAAGAGGTAGCCGAAGTACTCCCAGTGGGTTGTTTGGAACATAGTTGAGGTTGGTAAACGTCGAAGATGTGAAACGAAAATGTTTCCTTTCGCATTTTAATCTTAACGCTGATTGCGTAGTTCCTCCGTCATTAATTTATTATTTTATAAGAATAAATAAATTCCCGGTCTAATGTTAGGGTTAATAAGTAGAGTGCGGACGATCTAGGCGCCTATCCCATTTGAATCATTTTAAGCACGCGCTGAAACAGAGGTGTATAGTTTACGAAAACGCGGAAGTGAAACTAGCACTTTCTGTAACATTTTACATGCAAAACGCGAGCAGTATGCAGTAGATACTTGTGTTGGCTGGATGCAATATTCACTCCAAGTTTACTTTACGTCTGTTGCTTTTATTTGTTTTATTTCTTTAAATCAGCGCGCCTCTGTCAAAAAGAGGACTGTTATTGACAGATGCCAATGGCTATGGAACAGTTTGAATGCGGTCGTGCATATCTCACATACCAATACGAACTGCGAAACTGGGCTGGAACACTACACCGGCTTCCGATAACGCATAGTCGATAGTAGCCTAGATTGTCCTCACACTGGTAATAATTTAAATTTTGATACATTAGTAAATATAAGATCGTTAATATATATTAAAAACAAAGTTGGGGCTAAGACTGACCCTTGCCGTATACCTATATCCAACTTCGTTGGTTTTGACTTTGTATTGACACAAGTATATAACGTATTCGTAGAAAATAATCTTTACTAATCACACATTACCTATGGTAAGTAATTTAAACGTCACACTAGCATTGTTCCATTTAAATAATATTCGTCTCACAAAACATGAAAATATATGCAGGTATATTCTTTTTTATGACTAACATATACAACAGCTAATTAGATATAAAGAATAATTAGTTATGAGAAAGCGCGGTATACTAGAAACATTACGTTAAGTACAGATGCGTACCTACTAATCGTAACAAAAGTAATTGTAATAAAATACTAATTTTCCACCTTCAATATTAGCAATTAACTACTTTACTTGAAGATACCCATTTTATTAACAAAAAATGTTAGTGACAGATAACATTTTGCTCTAATATATTCAATGTTTTATTTTGAATACAAACAATTTTAAATGTATTATTCATTTTGCAATATATATGAATTTATCAGTTGAAATTGATGACAGACATATGTAGTTGCAATAACATAAAGTTCGCGTGTTCTCAAATTTTAATGAATGCAAATCTTTCCAAAAAAGAAATCATTTGTTAAATTAGTCTAATCAGAAACGAAATAACAAGTGAAAATTATAGCGCTGTAAAACTATTGAAATACGTGCAAGCAAGTTGATACAAAAGATGAACACACGGATTGAGTTGCTAAGCAAGATTAAAGATATGAGTTAGTGGTTCACAAAGTACAGGAGCACGGTCCCGAATCAGAAACCCTGGCAAATTATTATGTCCGGTGGTACAGTTGGCTTTTATTTTTTTGATAGTGAGTAGAACTTCGTCACAAAAGAGTAATCCAACGTCCAGAGAATAGGAGAGATAAAAGAGTAATTTTTGACATCTGCATGTGTTTGTTCGCCGTGTTTGTTAGTCAAAGCCTACTTATGAATTAATAGAAATAATAATTGTTTATTTCACTACAAATCAAAATCTATAAGAGATAGCTATACCAAATGTCGTATCAATGAAATCAGAAAAAATAAGCTTTTTATTGAAACCCTAACCCTATGACTTCCGTTTAAAAAAATAAATGTTTGTATTATATCTCCAAAATAAAGAGTGCTACAGACTTTTAAATGACATTAGATTCTACATAAAAACTGTACTAAAACAGTTTTCACCTTTAGTTTATCTTAAGGGGTTGTGAACATATTTTACGTTGAAGTTTTTGGAAATTTTCAATTTTTCATGAATATCTCAGAAACCTTACACTGAATAACAAATGTTACACTAGCATAAACTATAACTCCATTTTCTGAACAACTTTATCCATTTAACCGATTTTGTATCTTTAATATGAAGAAAGTTACTCATATACGCAGATAGAAAATGGGGCACCCGCATATCTATTATTGTGATCTTTCCTAGCATCTTTTGTTTTCTTTTTAATTCTTTTAATATTAGGTTGTTAGCAATAAACACGAACTTGTGTACTTTTATTTTGATTAGGATTCGTTAATGTATATTGGCGGTTGCATATTAAACTATGCTTCTCTCTATCTCAGTCGGTAAAGTAGATACCTATATTTTTGGGGAATAAATAAGTCCAGCTGATAATGGCACTAACACACTCTCACACAACACTATACAATACGAAAAGAGATTTGGAAGGGTTTTATAAATGAACATCCCGGATCCACGCAAGCAACCGGACAAACAAGGAAACACAAGGGCAGTTTCCAGAGGTGTTGTTGGTACAATAAGTAGTCTGCAGATGTTGCGCAGACTTGGGTTTCCATTGTACCAGCGGCATCGTTGTAAGACCATCGTAATATCTAGGTGGTACCGGTACAAGGCAGCAAGTGTGATCCATGTGGATCGGAGTGTGCTGTTACCATTTAAAAAAATCAGGTAGTAATGAAATAATTGGTTCGTTGCTGGACGATGGGATATAGGAAAGACAGAAGCATAAGTGGGTGGAACATGTTTCATTTACACAACACAAGGATAGTTAAAGTATTTATGAATTCAAATTCAAATATTTTCAAAATTCCCCAGGATTTTAGTATTCAGTATTTAATTTTTATATATGTATGTCAAAATTTACATATTATTTTTTAAAAATTGCGGTGCATTAAAAGATTACATTATATTACTAGTCATGTCAGAGAGGCGGACTGCGTGTATCCGTTTGTCTATAGATACATACGGTATACGCAGGAGGAACAGACGTATAAAACATCCGCGGGTGAAGATACAAAATTCAATCTTTTAAGTCACGCATCGTCGAACATCTGCTTTGGTTTCATCATTCCTTTTTTCGCCGTTCTAGCTCTCTCGACGCTGAATCCACCACTAGATAGCAGCTTGTCGGTGATTATCTTATAACAGCTAAGCTTTAATGCGTTCGCAGCGCTTTTTCTTTTGCCAGGACGGCTGCTTCTGCGGATGGGTTTATTTTGTTTTCTTTTTCTTTTAGAAAAATATTAGAGCAGAAACGCTCCCGATATTCCCATCGTATATCAACCGCATTTTATCGAAAGCACGATAAGAAAAACGTTAGTGATATTTTATGTTTATAATATAACAGTTGATGAGGATATTTAGATGCACACACTATGAATATTTACCACGTAGTATGTTACAACAAAACTGAAGTATTTCAAGATAAAATCTTGTAAAAGTAAATATAGTAGGAATACTTTTATTTTACTAACTGCTTGTAAATATGCTTCGTAATATATATTTGCTATGCATCGTAGCAGCAGTTTATTTCCGTGATAATAAAACAGAAAGTTTTGAATATAGTACATAGTTGTGCTTAATTGTTTAATTTTCTGGTCTCATTATCAGTTTTAAAAGAAATTACCTTACTTATATTGATTGCAGAAATGCCATAAATCTAACCAATATTTAATTATATATCTAAGATTTGAATCAACAAGAAAAAGCTGGTCACCAGAGACATTTCTAATCGTAAAGCATATTCTTCTAGAAGTAGGAAAAGTTAAATACTAGTGCGAGGAACACTATAAAAACAAAGCTTCCTGCTCACAATTGAAAGTCATGCGCACTTCTCCAAAATTAGAAGGGTTTGATAACTCGAGATTGTTCTATTCGGAATGTACATATATTTTTCGAAGGCAAAGGGAAGCAGTTTTGTTTATTTCAATTCAATTTGAATCTGAAGTAGAAAATTGATTCAGATACCGTACCTCCTGACATTCCGCTAAGTGATCACCACCTCTATTTGTCTCTTGACAACTGTATGAGGCATAGATAGTTCAGTGTTGAGTGTTTTTGTTTTGTAGGAACCGTCTGCCTAAAGTAGCTGAAAATCCTTCAACATCTTCGTGTTTAATCTTCTATTTCGTTCTACCCGTGCTTTATACCAGCCATTACCAAACCCTTCTGCCCTGTACCAATCTGTACAGCTTCTTGACCGGCTGGTCAATATAATTCTCTGGCTTCGTTTTTGACTTCCCAAAGATTGTTTGTCTTGTTGAAAGGTTTCGCATTCAGACGGATGTGATATACAGTCCCGATTGATCCTTTACACTGTCTGCAGTTTCGACCGTCGGCGACTACCCCAAATTTCTGCAGGTGTCTTTTCACGAAGATCCATACTTAGATTTAGTAGTTTGTCAGTCTTCTTTATTGATAGCCCCTGAACGTAGATCTTCCCATGATTATGCCTGACTCCATTATTCCAGTGTTTTTTATTTTAATTCTTTGACCCACATGCGTATTTGTTCTCGTACTGCGTTTTTAAACACTCTCAGGGCAGGTTCTGGGCCTACATATGAAGTCGCTGATCCTTTCTTCGTTTTCTCACTGCCTTTGATTCCTATATGTCTAGGCACCCACGACAAAGTAACTTTATTGCCTTCCACGAGAACATCCCGTTTTCGTTTACATTCCCGGGTCAATCTTGCTGCCACTTTGGGGTTCCATAGTGCCATCAATATTGCCTAGTCCTGGGTCGCAATACAGATCTGCTTACTTATATGTAGGCCCTTTTATTGTTTACTGTTGCATAATGCAATATAACCTCTGCTTGCACAACTGTGGTGTCTTTCCCTATTGGGATGGTGACCCCCTATCTCTCACTTCTCTATATACATATTTCACCTCCAAACCCAAGCTCGGTCTTTGATCCGTCTGTGAACCAGCTCATTTTTCCGACCTCTCTGATGTAGATTATAAGCCGAAAATTACTATTATTTCACAGGTGATCTGGCGAAGAGCATATCTTCCAAATTTTTACTTTAACCGGAGATACTAAGTCTAGTGCCTTTTTCCATCGTAGGTTCCACTTTATATTTTAGTTCTACTATTTCAAGCCACTGTATCCTATTATTTTTGCAGTGGGGAATAACCCCTTCTTGCTTCCTCCATTATCATCGATAGAAAGTGGGAAAGTTTAGGAGAGACATTGCCGCTGTTGGAGTTGTCCTTAATGATCTTGTTACACCAAAACATCCAAGCCTCTGTATCTTGCTAAGTTCAGTAATAGGAATTTGCTGCTGCACCGTTGTCCGCTATACCAACAACGCGAAGGTATTCATGAGTCTGATCAGCGTGATGAAACTGAGAGTTATAAATTTTCTTCCAGTCTTATCTCCGTAATACCATAATAACCGTAATTATCTTTTAGGCAAATTGCTCAGCACCACAGGAACAACCGCTTATTCAGATTGTCACATTTACATGCCTAATAATGTAACATATATTGTTATTTTCCTATCAAACACAATTTCATTGCTATTTTCTAATATTCGTCTTCATAATAACTATTACTATTATAAAGCACTACCTATGTGGCAACTTTCTGACCATAGATCATCACTGTTACGAAGATATACAGAAAATTGACTCCAATTCTCCTCTCCTTCTCCGACAGCAATACATTTTAGATACACAATTTTAGATAACTTATAACGGATCGGCTGACAGAAGCGGGAAAACTCATTTCGACCGTATCTTCGTCTTGAGCTAATTAACGCCGCTTGGCTGTGTTATTTAATCCGTAGATCATGCTATTTTATAACGACAATGGGAATTCTTTCTACTTGTAGTGGAGCTTGTCGATTCTATCTGTAATAGATGCCTGCGTCGTTTCAAATTTGATAGCAGTATCATAGGCATTATTGACGTTGAGAGCTAATTTACCATCTAGATATATTGGAAATTACCATTGTGAGTTGTGTTTTAATGAAATATTAACATACTTTAGAATTGATGTGAAAGAATGTGCGGACAGATGATTAGATAGTGAAAATGTAAAATAGAGCAACTCTTAATAAATTAATGCAGGGAAAGGTGGTAATAGGTATTTTCCTAAAATAAAATGAATAGATACACTTCGCGTCAAATGATTAGCCTCACAAAAAAAGGATAGAATAAGCAAAATTTTACACAATTACTTTAGGTGTAAAGGCAAGTATAGTATTTTTACTGTTGAGTTGCTTGAAATTATCTTTACATTCAAGTATTAAAAATAATTTTTAACCTTAATCGCACTTCTATTAAAAAAGCTGACATAGTCGATGTGACATCTGAATAGCCTAACAAGAAAAAACCATAAGAAAACTTAGGTTCTGTGTATGGAAACAGTTTTGTTGTTCTACAAAATTGAAAAGTGATGAGGTAACAATTTAACTTAATAATATTAATAATGAGTGCGACTTCCACCCTCGCGAATAAGCTCAAATATACGATTTCGTAACGAATTGAACAAAGTGTTTAAATATTCTTGAGGTATGACGGTCCAAGCAGCCTCTATTGCGTTAGTTAGTTGTACTGTATTATGATACTGTTGACCATCACCATATAATCGTCTCGTAAGCCATCTCCAGGCATTTTCAATAATATTTAAATCGGGTGATACACTGGGCCACCCTAGGACTACCCTACGATATTTTGTTCTTAAAACCCGGTACTAATAATCTGCGGTATCAATCGTAGCGTGATCATGTTGAAAAATCTATGGTAAATCTCCCACTGTCCTGTTTATGATGGGTTTCACTCTTATTAATAGGTCTCGGTACGTACGGGCATTTTGAATACCATTTAAAATTTCTAGATGTACCAATCGTTAAAAGAAATTGGCCCCTACACCATTACACTTAAACCATCTTTACAGCGGGTGTTAACAAAATGAATGAAAGTATACTTATAAACGTTAATAGCAAATCGATAAGATAGGTGAAGTCAAATAAGTCTTTAAACCCTTCTCTTCAAAATAGACTAAATTGGACGACACATGTTCATCATTTATGTCTCAAAATTACTTGTCACCATCTATAGGTTAAACGATGTTAAAGGTCACACTATTTTCGTATTACTAGGAGAATTTTCAATCAACGATGCCATATGCTACTATATTTTGGCGTGCGTCCACTTTTGATAATTGTGTATTTATACCACAGAAAGCTGCAATTAGCTGGTGTATATAGATGGATATCTGGTCGCCAAAATTTAAAAAAGTTTGAACTTTTAACTTTGCCTAGCATGTTAACTTATACTGGAAACGGTAATGTACGTAAAACGCAATGAACTGATTTTTTTAAATAATGAAGACTTTTATCAGTATAACTAGACATAAAGCTTTATCGAGTGGATCCATAGATCGCCTGAACACTTATGAGAGATATCCACATACATGGGTATTAAAATGTACAATGCTACTCCCCCAAATATTCAGCAAATTACAAATTTAAGACATATACAATGTCCAACATTTATAATTTATATGTAAATTGAGTTTCATGCAAAAAATTTTATTTGTGTCAAAAAAATTTTACTTGTTCGAGATTTTTTTCTCAAAAAAATTTATTTTGCTTTTACTGAATTTATTACATACTTTAAGCGCTCGCTGTATAATCTCATACAATGAGAAGAACCAGGAAAGCCAGTAAAGCAAAGTGGAATGAAGTGAAGTGTGCTGCAAAAAACAAAAACCAATGCAGATTTTTATTACAGATTACACGACTATACATTATTGCTTTACACCATAAACGTTTCATAGTTGTGCAATCTAAGACTGTGAAAACAAAAGTGAAGTAGTTATAATGGATTTCCAGGACCAGCACCTCTTTTTTTTTGACATATTATTGCTAACCCTCACAAACAGAACCCTATTTGTAGCAAAAATGCATATTTTGGATTTCTGAAAGGGAGAGGATTTGATTTCTTTTAAGTTTAATTTGGTATTCCAGAAACATTTGGGCATGCGTTTCATACAATCTTTCCGCAATATTCTAGCAGATTGAGATGAAAAATTTAATTCACATTTAATTAAATAAATAATGGTAAAGGTTGTAAAATCGTTAAAAATTATTTTTTTTAAAACCATATTATACCGTGCTTTTTTGTAATGTAATGTAAGAGGTATTTCCTCCAGGTATCCTTAAGCGACATAGTAGACCAGTTACACGTTAACGCGTTATCGGTGTAGATCTATGGCCAGTGCAATTACGCACGTTTTAAAGGATCTACAATTATTTATTTTTTCTAACGAAAAACTGGTATGCTGGAATACCATAAAAAGTTTAAATCTACAACTTAAACTGTTAAAATTTATTACGAAAGTATAGTGGAATTTGGTACGGAAATATTGTTTGTGTTGGCAAAGCAGAGCTATGAAGAATTTGATTATGTTTTTAACAAAGAAAGGGCAAAATTTCAAGAAATTTAAAGAAATTACTTTATTCTAACGATTAGGACAAACAAAACAACATAACAGAAGTAAAGTCGAATTTCAAAGCAGGTTTTCCTTGTACTTCAAGGCAATTCTGGGTTTATTCCATCACATGTAGTACGTATACGGTCTTTCGGTTCGTCCAAATAACGTATTTGCATGTTACTATAAACTTTATTTTTAAGGTAACCCCAAAGAAGGTAATCACTTGGATACAAATCTTTTGAGGGTACTAAATTCGGACCAGGTTTTGTGCGTGAGGAACTGTACGGGATCAATGGATTAATAGAAAGCAACTAATGGATTAATAGAAAGGAAATTTAGTATATTTCAATGAATAAGTGTAGGATAAAACCGTGAAGTTCTGAGTGTTGATGATTTATTATCTACCATGAAACTGTTAAAATATTAGGATGCAGTAGAATTTGGGTGTTTTCAATAAAGTGCAAAATTTCAACTATGGATCAAGAAATTATTTTATTGTAATTGTTAACTAAGACAAACAAAACAAAGGTAAATGTAGCTCCGTCAGTGTTTTATTCAAAATTTCTACGTTTTCATTTAAAACAATGTTCCGAAAAAAATCTGTCCGGTTTATTTTATCTTCCTCGAAAACCTCTTGATGACTTGTATTTTGTATGGGTTATAATTGAATTCTTTCAAGGTTTTGTATATCGGGCTGTATGATACTTCTTAATGTTTGTCCACATCCAAAAGCAATCCTACATACAGTTCCTCTACATAACTTATGATATTCAGATTGATGCATTCTGTTGAAACGTGATTGGTTTTATTTATTTTTCTGTGAGAACACAATCATCTGCTTTGAATTTATTAAAAATACTGAGCATAGCTTTCGCACATGCTATATAATTATAGGATAATTAACTGAAAACATGTCCCTAATCCGTCCTAAATTATTATTCTTCTGCTACCAGGTTATCATCACCAAGTTTTCATGTTTGTATTACCTGCTCATAATTTGAATAAAATACTTTTCAATAAAAGGTATTTAATTTGTGATTGATGTATGAATACATATAAAAAAAAATAAATTAACAAAGAAGTATTTGACACACAGAATTATGTATTTTTTTCTCGCACTGACGACGCGTTAATGTATTGCTGGATGCCTACTATGTCGCTTAACGTTTCCTGTAGGTAATACAAATGTGTAACGTTATAAAAGAAATAAAAAGCCCCGTATATGTTATATTAGAAAGGTACCAAATAGAGATCAAGTACAGTTGAAAAGAACATAAACGAACAATAGGTAGAAAAGAGTTGCTGAAGTAAGCCTCTGGTGTAATCAAAGCTAATAATAGGGGCCAGGTAGAACTGATGTAGCAAATTGCAAAGTAAGTGACATAAAAACTTGGAGCGTTAGCGCGTAATAAAAGTACTGTAGCCAAGCAAACATCACTACATCATTTAGTGGTATAAGAAAATACAGCATAAAGACTCAGATAATTTGTGTTACATTTTTTTCATTACAAACTACCGTTGTTCTCTTTGTGTGGAGCGTGATATAATTTAAATGTAAGATGACATTTCGAAAGTGCTTTTTTTAACTTTGGATAGATACAATTTCGCGTCGGTGGTGTTTTGAATTGAGAAATCTCTTTGGAAACAAAGCTTACTTTAAGTTATTTATTTTTTTACGTTAGGATGAATAGCAGTCGCCTCTTAGTACGAAATTAACTATCCCCACTCAATCGAAGCGCTTCTTTCCAAACTATGCGTTACTCCCATAACAGAAAGCGCTTACTCACTCGGGTTTTGAAATGTCCGATTAGTCCACACATCAAAATATAATTAACGTGCCAAATACAGATAAGACAGAATGTCGGTTGTCGGTCGCGTCCCGTCTATTTTATTAGGATATTAGATCACGTGTATCTTATTAGCGGGAAATATGCAGATACGTTGCGTATGTACACATACACACATACCTACGACCGAACTTGAATATTTTTTCTTCCACGACGTCCCGTTGTCAACCGGCCATATTTGGCGGTACTAAACGCGCATTATTGAATAAAAATTAGATCCGTGCGTCAACCATCTTGACGGATGAAGCGATTGGATCGAGGTGCGAATGGTGATTAAAACATAAGATCGCCTCCATTAGCATAATGCCAGGTAAAATTTAAATTAGAAACTGGACAAGAGGAACTGGATAGGAGAAAGAGAGCGAACTCGAAGAACACAAGCGGATGTTAATGGAATACCTACATAATTATGGAATTCCTGGACGTCCCCCATAGACGTAATTTTCGAGCGAATTACACCACAGATATTCGGATATTGTGGTGCGTCGTGTAATGTCGGTGTAATACAGAAACCGCATAGGAGAAATACGAAATGGGAATGCCGCAGGGGACCCTGCGACTCGCTACTCCATAGTTGCTCATTTCGAGAACGTTTAATACTAGGTACGAATGCGGTTTTGAGGTAAATCAAAATCGTAGGCGCTGCTCGTGTGCTGTTCACTGGCTGAAAAACATCAACGCAGACGAGCCAGCGATAGGCATGCATCCATTACGTGATTATGTACCGAGCCGTTTTCAGCGACTGCAAGTCGTTACGATATTACATGGTATTTGTGGAGTAAATAAAAATTATAACTGGCAGCTTGTTTCTGTTGATGTTGCGGCACGCACAGGTGTCTTTGCGTTTGAGTATGCGTCAGGGAGTCCGTAAGAACAAGAAAACAGAACCGCACGAGAAGATAAATGTATCGCATGCTTAGTGATCTGATAATAAGATCCAAAATCGATTGTGTAATATCATGATTATTTGCGAAGGATATTCGCAACATGCCCAGAAACGCTACATAAAGGTGCATTCAGATTGAGGTTGTTGAAATGTACAAGATAATATCTGCAAATATCTTTCATTGCCTGCCTATAGGCATTAGTGGATACGGTGAATCAAACTGGGCGATGACATGATTCAGGTATACTACTTCAAAATATCCCAACGGGGCACAGCGTTAAGAACACCATGTTTTTAGAAATCCCAACTGGGCACAGAGTTCTCTAGTAGGTAATTTGGAAGGACCGAGTAATGAATGAATGAACAACTCAGCAAGTCGGATTTATGCACATGTTCATTATAGGTGGACAGAAGAAGTACAAGCAAAAATCAAAAAAGAGAAATGGCGCAAATACTTAAATAATAAAACTGAAAGGAACTATGAAACTTATAAACAACAAAGAATAATAGTAAAAAATACGGTACTACAAGCAAAACAGCAGAAGTGGAACGAAAAAACTAGAAAAAGATAGTAAAGGAAACCAAAAATTATTTTTTAGAGTATTGAAACATTTTAGAACAGGAAAAGAATGGACTTTCGAACAATTAAAAGCGAGCAAGGAGAGTTACTGAAAAGCGACACTGAGGTAAAGAACCGTTGGAAAGAATATTTCCAAAAGTTGCTGGACACTGGACAAGAAACGGAAACACAAGAGGGAGAAAAAAGTGGAGGGATAGAAAAGTTAGAGCAAGATAATGAAGACTATATAAGATTAGAGGAACTGATGAAAGCCGTTAAAGAACTCAAGAACGGCAAGGCGCCGGGCATAGACAAGATTACGGCAGAAATGATCAAATCTATGGGAAACATCAAAAATGCCAAAAACAATTAACCGTAAAAGTGCCATTATCGGCGCATGGTTTATTGCTGGAATCACAATACTAGCAAAGCAATGAATGGGGTACAAGCATTAAAGACGGACTCGAGTTTCTGCCTACCAGGCGTCATCAGCGTCTCTCCGAA
>JARFOC010000265.1:213132-227604 GCA_031763485.1 Osmoderma eremita | reverse complement strand
ATTAAAGGATGTATCACATCGCGTGAAGTTTGGTTAAAATTAGATTCAATTTACCAATCGAAAGGGCCAGCCAGAAATGCCAAACCCTAACATGTATGCTGATGGTAACACTTGTTTATGTGGAGGCACAGCTGAAGAAATGGTACGAGACACTGCTCAACGCCTGTTGAACACATTTACGGATCGCTTTCGTCAAAATCGACTATGTCTAAATAAGGATATCGCAGCGTTCATGAAATTTTGCATGCAGCCACGGACAACATAAAAATCATTACTAGTCAAAGCTGAGAATAGATCTATATAAGTTATGTTTATTAACTTTCTGGGTCTACAAATAGACAAGAGCTTGAGGTGATGATAAAATCACATTGATGATTTCCGGCGAAAACTGGCGGGGGCATGTTGCACTCTTTTCAGACTTCGCTATGTGCCATACATAAGCATATATCAAACAAATATATGTTTGAAAACTTTACGTTACATATAAACACTTATAGCTTATTATATTTACATCTGGATATTCATAAAACCGTTCCAGCCCTTCCGGAAAGCCGGGATTAAAATTTTCTACCGTTGCTGCGTGCTATACCATTAACACCGTCTTATCTGCCTTTTACGACTCCCATATCAAACAATGAAAACGGCAAACTGTAGTGGAGGAAGTCCGCGTTTGCGTGTGTCTATGCCCGTAAGACCCTGCACGCTGAAGTGTACGGGGTGTAACACTCACCCACTTAAGTCTTAAACTTCTAGCACCCTCTTCTTTCTATACCGTAACAGCAGCACCACTCCGTCGTCTGGCTCGCCCTCCTCCAACCGTCACTCTCTCATAATATCAACTGCACAATAAGTACTTGATTCTAATGTTCTCTCCCCTATACGCAGACGTCTCGTGTAGTGAAGAGACCACTTTATAACACGAGGGTTACGCTTCTACTTGGCCGTTTTTACACTCCTCTCTCGCTACGCGGACTTTTTTCTCTTACTCGCCGGGCATTCGACGCACAATGGCCTAATATTTCAGCGTCGTTTCCCGGGTCGAGTTTCCGTTTTCGCCGGGCAAATTGGAAAGACTTCTCTGGCCGCTATTAACCGTGCCCGAATACGCTGAAGTGTCCGATATCTCTTTTTATGATCGCGCCATCGATTATTCGGAAACGTTATCGCGGGTACGCTCAAATGGACCGCGAAGTGAGGTCGTTCCGATAAACAAGTGGCTCCTAAACGTTTTCTTGTCCACTTTGTAGGTCCTCTCTCGGTGTATTTCGACAGCTTCATCGCTATTTAGAGTCCTTTGACTAACTTGTGCGGTCATTCACTCCAAATTTTCGGTTTATCTACTTCTTTATTACAACTAATTAGTAACAACCGCGTGTTAGCTGGTTGGTACTAATGATTTCTTTCCAGGAAAATATTCTTTCATTACAAAAATAACAGCGTTATAAATATAGTCATAGAATAACATCTTGTAAATATGTGTTTGCAATGGTTAAAAATAATAATTAACAAATTGTATAAATAAAGCAAACTATCGAAAAACATGAATGAACTATTTATATTTCACACTATAACCTTCACTTTCCGTAATTATTCCCTTCACCCTTTTCGTGAAAGTATTGCCAAGCAAATCTCTGAGATCGGCTGACAATTTGTTGTAAAGCTTACATTCGATGGGAAACCACGTATTTTCGAAACACGTATCCCGAATTAGCCAATCTATTGTGAGGTGAGGAGTGATCTGATATGGTGTCACACAATCCTTGCAAGTTTTACTGATCCAATAGTTAGGAATATATAGTCAGTTCAAGTTGAGTTCTTGTATTATAATTGTGGTAACTGCTATTTACAGGGAATTCTTCTATGTTTTGATGAATCCATCCAGTGGATAGAGCAAATAGCGATGATAAGCAAGAATTTTTTGTTCCTGAAATATGTTTTCAGCTCTTTCTCGTTTCCGGGTTGCATAGATATCTTGACTGCTTTTCTTTGAAGATAAAATGAATGTGTGCCTTTAGATATGTATTATTCTGGATGCTTACAGATTTTTCATTCCATCACATTTAGTGGTCATGATATTTGCATATGCCGTTCTTTTAAGAATTTAAGAAAAGGTTAATTCAGTATGAAACTAAGACAATTTTTACTGAACTTTTTCACACTCATTTCTATTTTCAGTTAGTTTGTTTTCTCCGTTTCCTTCTTTTTCGCTCTCCTTAAGTGTATCTCTATCTCCTGATCCCACGTCTTTTTGGGTTTCTCCCTTCTTCTTGTCCCAGTCTGCTTCTCAAACTTCTTCAACTAAATTATTGTCTCAATTTGATAACATGACCGAACCAGCTTAGTTGCCTCTGCTCAATTTTTTTAGCATTGGTTCTGCATCCACGCCTCTTCAAATCTCTCCATTTCTAATTTTATCCATTTTTCTTACTCCTTCAATTAGTCTTAGGATTCTCATTTCTGCAGTTGTTATTTTTGACGTAACGCTTTTGTTAAGTGTACGCTATTCACTTCCTCGGCAGCCTCGACCACATTCCCCAAAACAATGCTGTAGCATAAAAGGGAGTAGAAATTTGCTATTTTTGCAGCCTGTAAGTTTGTTACGTAATTTTTACCCTTTTAATAAATAGCAAATATAGTTCTAGACAGCTTACTCGTTTATACTTGTATGTGTTGATGCCATTTTAGGTTCTCGTCTCTGATGATATACAGGAATTTTTGTTGCTGAACACTGATGGATTCTGGTACTAAAGGATATTTAGTTTTTTCTATGTTTACCATCAATTTATTTGCCCTCAAGCAGTTATTGGCATCGTTCTGACTCTCCTACTTTTTCGTAAAATGTCTTTTGGTCTCCACTCCCTCTAAGTAGGATGTGTCATCTACTTATTAACACAGCTCAACATCAACATGTTCGCTGGGAGCTGATTTATATAAATAATAAATAGCAAGGGGCCAAAAATAGAACCTTGTGGGATACCGTATTTTATACGTCCTAGGTAAGGTCTACTATTCTGCCATTCTATTATTTGTATTATGCGTGAAAGGTAGGATTGCATGAATAGCGTTGTTACCCTTACACCGTAATATTCCAATCTTTGTAAAGAGATATGATAACATAGGGAGTCGAATAATTTTGTCAAATGTAGAAATAATGAAAGAAGACGCTATTATACAATTGGTAGATCTACTATAATATAAATATAAGAGCAAACTTATGGCGGAATTTTTATGAAGCTAAACCAGGGCTTTCCAACTGCAAATGTCCCAAGGGCCGCTTAAAAAAATACGGTTTGGAGGACCGCATTATAAAATACTTCGTATGCAACTTTATCAGTGAGTTTTAATAGGTATCTCTCTTTCTATTTTTCTAAAGTCGTTAAATCGATTTTCGAATTCTTCTGCAATTGTGTCAATGTATTTTATGTGAGGTAAATTTAAAACTTCAAAACCCTTAATTTCTTCAAAATGCTCTTTACAACTTGGATAGAATGAAAAATCATTTTTTTCTAATGAAGACTTAAACAGCTTAAATTTATGCTTGAATCCATCCATTTATGTGTCCAAATAAGTTGGCAATATTTCTTTGCAGCTTCAAATTCAATTCGTTAAGGTGACATGTCAAGCCTGTTAAAAATGCAAGGTCTGCTAAAAATTGTGTATCTACCATTTGATTTTCAAGTTCTGTAGTGTTGGACTTGACTTCATCTTTCAGGAAAATAGGAATCTCCTTGCGTAGAGCGAAGAATCGTTGCAAATAGTTTCCGGCGCTTAACCAACGAATATCTGTGTGAAGTAACAAGTCCCCATATGTAGCATCTACTTTGGCAAAAGAATTACGAAACTTTCTGCGAGTCAAAGCACGATTGCGTCCTCTAATAATATTGGTTATTTTAACAACCACTTTCATGACATTCAGTTGACGTAAGGATTTTCCACATAGGGCCTCTTGATGAACAATACAGTATATCACAGGACAGTTGATGTTGTTTTGTTTCAAGAGTCCTGCAAATCCACCTTATTTACAGCTTCAAAAATATCCGTACCTTTGGTTGTACCATGAGAGGAATAAGATGAATCATCTCCTCTGCTACATTGAAGTCGTTTTGAATAGTTCCGATAAAAATTACAAGCTGGCTAATGTCGGACAGATCAGTGCTTTCATCCAGGCATAGCGAAAGTATTTACATTTTTCAACCGGGTCATGCAGTTTTTTTGGATACATATTGATTAATATGGCCCACTCGTCTTGCAAATGTTTGATGCGACGCTGAGACTGTCTCGAAATTTTCAGCAATTTTTGTTTCATTAAATTGTTTTGCCATTTGCCATTGCACAATTTTTAATAAGTACTCCATCACTAAAAGATTTTTTCGTTTTGACAATTTCCAGCGCCACTTTGTAAGAAGCGGCAACACTGTACTTGTTATCAGTGTCAGATTTTTTAAAAAGTGTTGTTTGTTGTTTTAGTTTTTTCTTATAATCCGTAATGATAGATAGCCTTTCTTGACTCTCCTGTATATTTGTGAAACGTTTTCTCGTGTAACGTAGTGTAATGTCGGGCCTAACGTTGGACAGCCCTGATCTAAACAAACCTTTTGATCTGGTGCATCATAAAATATTATTGGAGACGTTGTCTATATACGGAATACGAGGTCCAATACCGCAATCGATATAATGTTACCTCAATGCTCGCTGGCAGGTCGTGGAGGTAAATGGCATAAGATTGACTTCCTGGAATTGAATGAAAAGAATGAATGCACAAAGATCACTCATTCATAACTTTCGTGAATGATCCTTCAAAAATTTCCCGGCAGAATAATATAATTATGTATGCAGATGACGCGAGCTATTTAATAACTTCTAATATATCCATAAATGATTAGGGAAGCAAAAATCTTGCTGGATACATTTTTAAAATGGCTTGAGGTTACAGGTTCTACTTAAACTCCGATAAAATCGCATCCATTCAGTTTACGCCATCTACGACGAAGATTAATGAGAGTTATCTGCTTCGCATAATGTCTAAATCGGTTGAACAAGTTTCAAGTACTAAATTACAACAGCTTACATTAGCAACTACATCAAGGACTTATCCGCTAAATGGAGATCTGCATCTTATACGTTGTAGAAATTAGGAATTGTAGTGAATATTGATACGGTTTTTTCTTATTAATATAGCGATTTAATCTTGCTATCAATGTGTGGTGTTAATTATTGTTGGATTTATTAAAATGTTCATCTTGTCATAGTATACTTGTGTAAATAGAAAATTCCTTTAACGCACAAACAAACTTCAAAGAATACTCAATAGAATAATTGGGCAAATAGGCGAAATAGGCAAAGTAGACGAAATAGGCACATTCAACGATGCATGCCGAATTATTACCAACTGCGGAGTGCCGCTTCCCTTGCAACCGCAGTTAGATTGGCAACCACTGCGATTTTTCATGTACATGTTTCGCTCCTATTTACAGAAGTTGATTTTCCCACGTAATAACTTACAATGCTTGCTATAATTCGTAACTTCAGCTTGTACATATTTACTTATTTGTCTCTTGCTAATTACTCTGAATTGATATAATAACGAATTCATTGTTTTATGGAAATTGTGATAGTATATTACCTGTATAATATCCAAAACTCATTAAAAGTAAGATAGTTAAACTTATGTTGCTCATAGTTGGTTTTCAGTCAGTATTGGCAAATCCCAAAAGCCATTCCTTCAATTAAACTTCAACGAGTTGATTATAGTACGGTATTGTTAAGCAAGTTATCCTATTTCGCACAAGTGACCGACAAATATAAAATACATATGTATGTATGTACACTAGAGCTGCAATTGTTATTGTATTCAAACTCTATTTGTCTCGTCTCATCCATTTTCTTTTATTTTGAATGTTGTTCAGTTTCCGTTTTACTGCAGCGGCTTGTCATACAAATACGTACAAATTCTAGAACGTAACCTCAATTTCAGAGTGAAACTCTAGTCTCTGGTACACGTACCAATCTGACGGGAATTATCAAAGTTCGGTCGACGGTCGGTTGATTAAAATAAGCGAGTTATTCGCTCGCTAGATCTGAGGGTGGCGTACAAGTATGATGCTCACGTATATATACATCGTACGATTACAATGGGGAAGGGAGATTGGCACGGACCCGTTGACAAAGTTTCCCGGGATAATTGATAAATTGACGGCCCCTCCTTCTAGCAAAAAGGCTTTGGTACAAGTTCGCTGTTCGAGTGCCTCTCGAATTGTAATTAGATCCGCAGAGGTTTTTGTGCAGTCGGTAGAATTTTCGAGTGTACATATATCTGTGTATCCGTATATAGAGAAATGGGTTAGAGTTTCCTTGGTGCAGAGGACAACAAAAGGCGGCAATTATTCTATCACTATACTAATCAATAAAGTTTCTTACATATTTCAGGTTAAACAAAGAAAATAGAAACTTTAGATCGATGAATTTCGACTCAACTGTTGAACTATCTACAAATTAATTTGAAAACATTCTTAAGGCTATCAATTGAGTATATAAAATCTAAGAGTATATTGGATTTGGTGGAATGTTGCTGGATTGGGCCGCTTATTTCAGGCGGGAAGAAAGTAAAGCTTGTCAGGATGATGACGAAAATCACATCAAATCTGATTGGTCAGAGGTTCCAACTGGTATACTCTAGCGTTCTATCCTGGGCACCTTTCTTTTAAATTTATGTCAACGATCTTATACATCACATATTTATGTACAACTGTTAAAAATAGGAATCAAACATTAAATATCCAATATATAAGCAATAATTTGAAATTTAATATAGGCAAAAGGAAAAATAGAATTTGAGGGAAATGCATTCTACAAATGCAAGACTGAATAAGTTGCAACTAAGTTGCTGACATACCACTAATGTGATACTTGTCGGAATATTTTCTTTACCGTCGAGAAAGTTTTCACTGTGGAAGGGAAATTCAACAGCCAAAACGACAAAGTATATGCCAACAGTTCCAAAGGAATGACTGAGTAAATTTTGATGCTGGAAGGACAGCATCATCCGACCTATGGCATGGTAAGTTTGTTGAAGTGCTGTCTATGATGGTGTCGCTGCCTTCTTGTGGAGCAAGGGTCAAAATACTAGCGGTAAACTACCAAAGTGATTGTAGAGAGTAGTAAGGTCACTTAGTGATTACCATCTTGGCTGGGGAGTATCGAATTTTTCAAAAAGATTCTGCTCCAAGACAAAAGGCCAAGAGGCCTCATATGGCAATATGAGTCATATAGAGGAAATATCTATTTTATTTCTTCTGCATGTCCGGTATATATATATATATATATATACATAGGTGACTAAAAGACGCGGAGACTACCCTGGCAAGGCAGGTGCCTCAAACTGCAATATGTGCAATACAAACCCGTGCAAGAAAATGTCTACAGCAGTGACCACAAAGCAAACTGCTTTACATTCTCATGGACGGCCTTAAAGGCACAAATATCCTATCCGACAACCTACAAGCTGGTATGGGAGTGTCCGCAAGACCTTGGAAAACCCACTGCAGTTAAACCGATGCGCGTGCAGCAATAACCTGACGGATCAACTAGCTTGGAAGGCATCCGTAAGAACTTTCATTGGATGATGAGGAAGCTATCACAGCATTTGGCAGGTTACTCCTGTCTCTTAGCAGAACGCAGGATAGGTTGATGACGTGTCTAATTACTAGACATCACAATGGGAGTCTATGGGTAGGAAACTATATGTAGACTATGCAATGAAGAGGGGTGCTACCACTCTGGACAAGGTTTAGTAGTATCTACGTCTAATCCTAGTGTGCCTGATTTGACGCACATACTACTAAACCTTGTCCAGAGCGGTAATCTGTTCTAATAATCAGAAGCAAAGAAGTTTCTCTGCATTAAGGTGTGATCGGATCAATAAATAAATCAATCAAGAACTCTGATGTCATTCTGTTGTTCCGGTCCTTCTTCCATAGATGTTTGTTTTAAGATTAAACAAACATGGATGCTTGAATCAATATTACTGACAACGAAGAATAGATAAAGATTTCCTCGTACATATATCACTGATTGGGGTTATTGCTGCTTCAAATGAAGTTTTCTTCCTCTTATTCCTTGACATAAAACTATATAAAACTGTTCAAGTAATCTCAAGTAGGGAGAAAACCATCCCTATTCATCACATTGAAAACCATCAGCACATATTAACTTATACTTTCCGTACTTATGTGTATATACGCTGGCTTTAACACTATGCTAGTAGGGAGGCAGGTATATATCCCAGGCGTGAGATATAAATTCGAAAAGAGATACGAGAGAATCCAATACCGTTGCTGCGGAGGAAATTGCCTCGGCCAGACGAAAGAATGAAATATCTCCGTGTTGCCCATCTGCTAATGCCTCCCAGAGGACCGACTCCGATTCCCGGAACACTTGCGTCTCCGTCTTACCCTCATCTGTTCCTACGACTAGTGGCAGCAGTAGCGTTGGCTTGAGTACACGCACACTAGCGCCAATTATAGCCTGCCGGTCTCTACAAGCGTCCGACTGACTGAACCATTATTAACAGTTTTCAATTTAATTGGGCGAGCCGAATTCGCTCCGATATTCTGCGGCCGCGAACGCAGTCGAATCGACCTTTGGATATCGACTTTTTGAGGCGGGCAGCCGGCCGCGCTGGTGCTTGGTTTATCTCATCGTCTCGTATATCCTCGGCGCGATTTACGACTATACGTTTGAAAGCACGGTTTCGGGTTTGTTATCTGCAACAGCATTAGATAATCATTAGGGTTGTAGTTTTGGTTACACCTGTTTTGGATCAACGGTGGCGCGGTGGAAATTACAAAACAAATACACATAATTGCGATACTATAAATCTATTCCTGCATGATAAACACGACAGCGTTTGATTTAGAGGACACCAGTAATTGCTGTTGAAGAAAGAAACAACTCAGCAATAAATCTCAGAACGACGCAAAGGCTTATTATTTGTTTAATTGCATTTCAATTTCCTTTTTCTTTTGTGAAATTATCAGATCTGTTTATTTTCCGAAGTCTTCTTTATCTTTTGTTTCGCAGTAGTTCCTGTGAGGTAGATTGCCAGTTGTACCTACATATTTCTTCAAAATCTTTAATTAGTCTGTTGGGTTCTATTCGTTTGAGGTGTTGGTACCAGTGTCGTCTTGTTTGCTTTTCTCATCTTACTTTACTGTCGATGTTGCATTTCAAAATTTATTTTTTCGAAGGCGTGCTTGAAGTAGTTGAATTACAGTAGCTGGTAGCGCTCAAAATTTTTGGCAACTGTACATATTCTCAGAATATTAGAAGTAAGGCAGATGGTTTGCACGCCTCACCAACGTAACGGAGTTCGGTTTCATAACGCTCATTGAAATACTGGAAAAATACAACCAGGCATCCATGGCAACACCTTTAATAAGGAGCCATCAGTAAAGAAGGCTGAAAAACGACTAAATCTTCACCTTCGTACAGTAATTGGTCTCCTGATACGACACTGCGCATTGAAAGGACACCTATAGAAATTTGGGGTTGATATTGAGGACGCAAGCTGTAGACTGTTTGAAGGAGCAACAGAGACTGCATACCACATCTTATGTGAATGCATGCCTTAGACCTTAAGAGACTCTGCGAAGCCAAAAATGAACCCAGAAGACTATATAGACCAACCGGCCAAAGACTTGACAGATTGGTACAGGGCACAAGGATATGGGAATGGGTGGTATAGCACATGGGAACAAACATGGGAGATACAACAAGCCAAGAAGTGTTTTCGGAAACTTATGTCAGACGGCTCCTATAAGGAAAAAAAGGAAAAAGACTTAGTGTGGATACATTCAACAGTGAATATTTTGCTGTGTTTGTAGTTACTAGGTGGTGGTTTACCACTGAACAACTCCATGCGTCTAGTTTGGTTAGCGAACTCAGGTATATGCCCATTCAATTCTACTTTTTTGTATTACCTATACCAACAGCATCTACCTCTGGTGACGTGGAAGTTTTGATTGGTTATTTTCTTCTGTTTCATGTTGATCGTGATAGATTATCAGTTGTTGGTGATTTCAATATACCGGGATTCTACTATAATGTTAATTCTAAACACGATGTTGATTTGAATAGTTTTTGAGGACGTCTTAATTTGACACAATACCTTACTAAACTGGTAAAATATTAGCTTCGGCGTCAGTATCTAATTTGAATTGAACATTTTTAAAATCATTTAACAAACATACTTGACTTTGTGTTTTAACGGAATTTCTACGCTACCTAGAAACAAAGTATCACTTGGATCTTACTGTATCATGTGACACTCTTTTTGTGCAACACTTTGTACAGTAACTGTTACAGTAACGGGCACTTATTGCATTTCACATCCTTCGCTGGGCACTTCGTTTGGTCCCTTGGGTGATATCCTTGTCCCTGTTGATTTGGATAATGTCTTATTTTCTGTTTACTTACAGCATCGATCTGTGTTTGGATTTGATATTCGGGAGATGTGCTTGGAGGATTGTTCTGTGGCATTACACAATTCTATGGACTTCTTGATTGTTAAAACGGATCCTCTAAACAATCTATCTTTCAAGTTACGATCTTGTATTTCTAGAACAATTTTATCTCTGATTAAACTATCTGTCAACTGTCCAAACTCACATGTGCTGCTGAGTCTTCGTAGATCATCAACATATTCATCAATTGATTCTGTTTGCTCCATGTTTCTCATAAAGAATCTATGCCTATCAAATATGACGTTTTCTGTCGGTATAAAATATTCGCTTAATTTCTCTATGGTTTTTGCGTAACTATTTTTATCCACTATTCTTTTAAATTCAAGATTTTTAGCAGAAAAGGTTGCGGCAATAATGATTTTCGCTATGTCAGGTGTACTGTCAGAAATAATCAGCAAAGCCAATCGAAATATTTTGGGTTGCCTTGTGCTTGCGGATATGAATTGTGGAATGACACGAGAGATTTTGCTCCTTGCTCCTGAGATTGCGGCATATCTCCCTATGTTGTTGGTGATCTCTTTTCATGTTGAGTGCAGTATTTATGACAACCTTCCTACTAATCCCATTAAGAAAGGTATAATTTAAAAAAAGGAAACTTTATCGAGAGTGGGCAAAGGAAGTATGGCTATCGGGTCCTTGAACAGAATGATGAAACCTAGATAAATCTCTGGAGCAATGAAAATAAGAATATATAGAACGTACGTGTGTGTAATCTGAGACAGAAGAGAATGAAATAATGTTGAGGAGAATATTTTGGGGGACAAAAGCTGAGGATAGAATGTCGAGTAGAAAAACAAATAAGAAGACAAAGGAACTATACAGGAAAGGTAATGTAGGGAAGCATATCAAGGCACAAAGGTTAAGATTGCTTGGATTTGTGGGAAAAATGCCGGAGCATAGACGTGCAAAGGGAGTATTGACAGAAGTCGAAGGAGGGAGAAAGAGGTGCAGGAGAAGAGGAGATGGTTAGATGCGGTGACGGTGGACGTGAGAACTCCGGACATTACAGATTAGAGGAGAGCGACACACAAATGATCTAAATGGAGACCAATTGTTAAAATGATTGATGAATTGCAATATTTGAGTGAGTTTGTAAATGGCAGAACCGTTAGGAGCCTTGACGGCCTGTGGGATATTTACGTACAAACTTTACTGATTTGTATGAAGCAATTGCAGCTCTTATTAGAATGTTGTAGTGATGTAAACGGTGTGCGACTTATTTTATAAAATCCTTTATAGTATATACGATGAATTCGTTCGGATAGATCGTAGAAGCAATAAAAAGTGCAACGTTTATTTTACTTGGTGCACAAACGAAATAATTCATTAAATACAAAATAAACTACATGAAAAACAGAAAAATTCTAGCAGGGCGGGTGATTTGTCGAATTGGAGACAGCAAATAAAAATTCAATATAAACAGGTCCAATCATGTTTTTCATTTAGAGTTGAGGATTCTATAACAGCCGACTCCAGGTTTTTTGGTCGTGTATTAATACTTGAAGTCGTATAACAGCTTAATGAACTCAGCTCGATCGTCCCAGCATTTTTCGATTACTTTTACTGTGTTCCGGGACTTCAATTATGTACAGATGATCATTGAAGTTTTGGTTGTCTCTTAATTGATATTAGCTACTTTTCCGAAGACGACATTTTTTTTTCTGATATGCTAAAAGGAGGGCAGGTTTATGAAATTGATCCTTTAATTCTCGCGGTTTGTATCTACAAATTTTTATTCCAAGGTAGCCAAACCACGTCAATTTGGCAATGACTGTATTTTCTACAATCAGTTTTTTCTCATAGCTTTTAAACTTTTATTTGCTTGGGAAATCAAAGATTCAGAAATATCGTAGCGCTAGTTATTTGAACTATACATTTTTCTATTATACTCCTCCGTTCATTTTAATTAGAAAAATATTTAGAACGTAGTAAAAGAAAGATTGATGTGCTATTTCTACTGCAGTAAACATAAAATTATAAAGAAAATTATATATGATTCGGCGTTATTTATCTGCCTATAATGTAGCCCGTTATTTATTTCCACGCTTCCAATCTCTCTGATAACTATTTAATTGCCCAGGAGAATACGTAAAACGAGATATGTAATGAAATATCGATTATTATTATACGGAAAATACAGACGAAGCCTCCTAAAGGATATGAAAATATACACGTGGATTTACCACGGCTACGAGATATTGCGTATATTAGTAGAAAGAAGTATGCTTCCATCTGCAAAGTGCCGTTGCTTTTTTAATGGTAATACTGCGATTATTTTAAACAGTTTATGATTGGATATTTCTTTAAAAAAATATGCACTGGATTTTGAATACCAAAAAACCCCACTAATGAATTTCCGATATTTATGCTTTGCAAGATAAGCTCTGCTTTGCATACAGATAGCTGTTTCCTATTTCAGATATTTCGAAACAATTCGTCAACACAAATTTAAGCGATTGATTGACTGTACAGAATCCATTCAATTTTTTCTCGGTCTAGCTTTAATTCTCTTTTGCTGTGATCTTCTTAATTTGTCTTGTCTCTGGCATCATTACTAAATGTCAGTTTCAGCTTTTATGTTTCCATATTTTTCGGGAGGAGTTCAACCTACCAGGTGTACCTCTCTCACCTTCCCATTTCTAATTCCATATTTTCTTGTGACGCGTTTCACTGCTCACAAATATTTCATTTCCAGCACCCGAATTCCTTCTGCTTTTCAGATTCTTGTACTGAATTCAGCTCTCATTTCCGTATGTTTGTACGAATCGAATATTTTGCATTTGGAGCACGCAGAATATCTAAACAAATATTTGTGTTGTATATTTCTGAACACGGCAAACATTACCGTAGCGGCTATTCCGGAAAATGCGATCGAAAATCTAGATATATTAAATTTGTTTCAAGTTGGGATGCCCACACAACGGTACACACGGCCGTAAACAATTCGCGTTTCATCGAAAACAATAAAAAAGGAGAGCAATCCCGTCGTGTCATCAAAGAGAATAAATAAAAATCCAAACCGAACCGATATTTCGAAACAAATTGCCAATACAATACGCGCACGGAGGCAACTCGGTAAAATAATTTCACAGATGCATATATATGTCGACCGACATTTGTCCGGGTTTACCCGATCGTATCTGTTCAGATAATCGTTTTTGCGGTCAACGGGATCCCACTGTATCTAGAAATGTATCGAAAAAATCGTCATGTATCTACATATATGGAAATAGCGTATTAGCCAAAATGTTTCCAGTTTTAGCGCCGTGTAGCCCCGATATATCTGTTGAAATTCAAATTTAATACCATATCGTTAGTCGACAACGGTGATAAAATTACGGATTTGTACAATATACAGGGTGAGTCTCATATAAAATGTGCTGTACTGGCATGCAATAATCATGCTTATAGAAAGTAGAAAAGTGCCAAAAGCGGCTGTTGATTGGAAGAGTTTATATTTCAACTTAATAAAACTCGGTGCCGGACTTGAGAATGGGAATCCACGTATTCCCGAAACACGTGTCGTCCCGAATTAATTAATACTTGTGCGGCAGGAGTAATCCGAACAGTGTGTTTAATAAAACTTATTTAGATTGGTTCTCATAATACGAGGTTTATCACAGAATGCGATAAACCTCGTATTTTGTATAGGTTTTATTCAAAACTAATAATTTTATAATTACAACAGCACATTATATGATTTACATATACTCTGCTGGCCACGACAGAGCTTGAACTGCTTGTACGGTGCATGAGACAAGTATCCAACAAACGGTGTATGGAGGCTGCGTGCTTGTCGACGAAAACGCAAGGCGTATCAATAACGTGAAAAATGCGAGACATTACGCAGATAAATTGCGATTGGATTTTTGATAAATCTTTGCGTAGTGTTTTAAAACGTTTCAAGATTGAATAATATTGTAGCACAAGGAAATCAAAAATGGACAATACT
>JARFOC010000265.1:194214-208400 GCA_031763485.1 Osmoderma eremita | reverse complement strand
TTTTTTTTTCGTTTTAAGTCATACCTCCAAGGTAATCTTGCAAATAATAAATAAAGGTGTTGAAAAACCTATCACTGTTTTTTAAAACATATTGTACCAGGCTACGTACAGACTTTGGGGAATACAACATCATATGCAAAAGTAGATTTACTCCTAAATTAGTTAAGATCGACCTAATTATTTTGATACTTATCAAAATTGATCATAATTACTATTTATGTAAGAGTTATTTTACAGAATAATTTTGTTTAATATTATTACTCGAAACAAATTCGATTTTTAGCGGCACCTCCACCAAAAATTGTATTTCACAGTATCCTGTTCCAATTGTAATTTTGTGTACCATTTCATTTTAATATAGGAATGTCAACAAATTCAAACTTTTTTAAACTTTTGACTTCCCCTTAATATTTCATTCATATAATCATTTTTATGCACAAACACAAACGTGTAGGTTCACATTCAACAAATCTTTTAAAGAATAGCTAAAAATATGAATGCGATTACACTGGTTAACAAGTTTTTGTCATAAGCACAAAAATGCCTGATTCCCATATATTTTTTCACGCTGAAATCAATTATGTTCAGAATTTCTCCATCGCCCTTATGCATGCATAGATATGTAGTATAAGAGAACATGTCTTACCGTGTTAAGACCTGCATTTCCCATACCTAGATAGCATCTCTTGTTATTTCAGTTGTCGGATAGAGCTCGGTGAATGAATATATACGCTGACGTTGTTAACGTTTTAAAGAGTGTTGCGTTCAAGCTATTGTCGTGAAACCGCGAACATTTGATCACCTGTAAAAATGCCACCCGAACTCTTTTTGCTACATTTGCGGCGAATTAACATTTAAATATCAAAAACGGTCTTTCACACCTCTCCTTAAAAAGTGCTATGAGCAGTATTTCAAGTGTAAAGTAAGTGATGGAGACAAAAGCTGGGCTCCCCATATTTGCTGTGTTACGTGTGTCAGACTTCTTACAGCGGAGCAATAGGTAAAATACATTTGCCTTTTGTTATTTCTATGATTTGAAGGGAACCATCATCATATTACCGATTGCTATTGTTGTCTAACAAATGTAAGTGGTATGACTTCTAAATCCAAACATAGGTAGTGTAAAATATCCTAATATTCCATCTGCACTGAGACCAGTACCTCACAGTCCGGAATTACCTGTGCCTAAACCTCTAGAAAACACGACACTAAGCGCTATATTGGCTGGATATTTGCTGGATGCTGAAGAGAAATGTTTCTGAAGCAAAGTACAGCCGAAAGTCATATATTAACATATGTTCCATATAAATATATCACTTTGTACGTCATTTTTTCATGATTTATACACATATTATAATATATACTTTCACAAAATTTCATTCCTTTGTCACTCTGAAACCCTACCTGGTAGAAATATTCTGAAAACAGATATGAGATAAGTGTAAAAAGTACTACCAAGTTCACCCACTTTACCTCGTGGGACAAAATAAATCTGAAATTTTGTTGACCAGTGTTATCAATGCAATTGATGGTATCCTATTTACGATAATATTTCAGCTTCTGTAGAAATGCCTTTTCTATTTTTTACATTGTCCGCTTTCTTTGAAAAGCACGCAGCCTCCATACAACGCTTGTTGGATACTGGCCTCATGCGTCATGCGCCGTACTGGCAGTTCATATATACATATTGCTAAGTATAACGTTGTGGCAACTATGTCGATATTTTACATTGCTAGTAGAATTCAAGCTCTGTCGTGGCCAGCAGACTACATATACCTACTTATCAATAATGGGAAGAATTTTGCGACACAACGTTAGGCAATCAAAATATTTATCTAATCATTCGTTATCCCGGATATTATCGCGCATGACTAATGGTATGACAATTCTCATTATTCAATAAATAATTATTTTTTGGGATAGTTTCGTACCCTGTTCAATTTCCCATTAAATAAACACCAGTTTTTTTATTTTTTTCTAAATAGTATGTTTATTATTTACCAAAGAGGTTATGCATATTACATATATACGTTCAATAAAATCAAACATATACTACATAATAACCGAGTAATTTACTGTTACAATTCCGTTAGTCTACTTTTTTTCTGACGAATTTCCCGATGCTGAAGTTTTCTGGGAACTGTAGTGATCAAGTCGTTCTTTCATAAGTTTATGACACTGATAAAGCATTTCGTGTTTATCATTTTCCTTTAGCAATTTATAAATCGGTAGCAAATATAGAAGCAATAAGTCCTTATCCATATCTCTCTCCGAATTTTCCTTATTACCTTCCGCATCCTTGAACTGTGATGTTGACGGCCCCGCCATTTCAGGGGAATCCGGTTCATCCTTAATACCGACATCAGCAACATTAGTATTAACTTGTGGTTGTCTTCTGTGGAAGGATTCTAAAACATTCCTCTCGTTCGACGATTGCCAGATTGTTTGTAACTGGTGTGCTGTAAAAAAAAATTAATACAATTAATGAATTCAGTGGTTAATTATAATAATTTAACTTTCTTCTAACATTTTTTAACTTGTTCCTGTAGGGTTAGACGGTTCCATTGATTGATATATATTTCTCTGGTTATTTCCTCCCATGCCTTTTCACGTCTCCTTACTTGTCCATAACCAACGCAATTTGGGTCATAAAGAACGGGATGTTTTGCAACATTTTGGATAATCTGCTCCTTTAAACCCATGACAACTATTAGATTGCGGACTTGTACGCGATCTGAAATAAATCACTTTTAAATGTACTTATTTCTACCTACAGTTAGTTATATCGGTACTTTACCTGAATGATATCTTATCATCCACGTTCTAGTATCAGAGATTCGCGGAAAAATGTTACGCAATCGCTTAGATATGATAGGTAATCTTAGGTACATGAAATCAATTTATACTGCATAAAATAGAATATGTGCGGTACAAGGTGCGAAAACATTCTATTCGCGAATCAAAAAAAATTATTCTGTCGCATTTGAATAGAATTTAGTTCCACAGTCAATTTTGTGAAGCGAACTAAAAGTCCACATGATTCTTGTCCATTCACGAACGAATAGAAATAGAATAGAATCATTCTTGTCGATTCCATATAGGTGTTCAGTTTATTTTTTTTTAATTATTAAAAAAAAATATTAAAAATAAGAAAATTAAAATAATCAATTATAAGATTTTTAAAAAAACAACAAATAATATGGTACCCGCCTTTAATTAATTTGTATTAATTTTCTTTAACTGTTTAAGATTTTTTTAATTTTCAAGAAGGCCCTCCTCCAATTAAGGGGGCCCCCTTCTCAATTCTTTTTTCAAACATTTTCAATAAACATACTGTTCGGATTAAATTTTAAAACAAGAATTAAATAACAATGATAAAAATTGCTCGTAAGAATAGCAACACTTATTAATTTAAAAATTCTTACAACTTCACTTAAAATCTTTTAGATTATTCATCTTTATATGCAAAGGCAAACTGTTATACAATCTGGCAAAGCTATACATTGGTGATTTCTCGAAAAGAGATGAAAGATGTTTGGGTGAGACACAAAGATCAGTCTGATAGTTACTCTCTTCCCTTAAATAAATAAATATAAGTGGCAATTTTTTTTACATGTATCACTGCCATGTAAATGTATATACTCGGCAAAGTGAAGAGGTCCCAATCCGAACATCAAGCGCAGGATTCTCTTCTATTTAATAAATGCACGCTTGTAACCAATTCCTCGTCCCCACACCAAGGTATTGTAGGAGATGGAAGAGTATAACAACGAGTAATATACACAAAGCAGCGAGTCACAATATAAAACTGATCTTGGCTGGAGAAGAGCAAAATAGGCTAAATTAAGTTTTTTACACACATGCGATGTATGTTCGACAAAATTTAGTTTATTTGTAAACTATGACACCAAGAAACTTCACCGACTCTGATTAAAATGGATTTATGTAGTTTTGTCAGTGTTCAGAATCAACCAATTTGTATTGCACCAGCTTTCAAATTCGCAAGCAACACGACAAATTTCGCGCTCTACATTATCTCTGGAATCTGATGACACTGCAATCGTGGTATTATCAGCAGATAATACAATATGAGCATTCGAGATAAACTGCGGCAAATCATTTATACAGGGTAAAAACAGCAAGGTACCAAGAACCGAGCCTTGAGGTAATAGTTACTCCAAACAAATTACCTTTAACAAAATAAATTTAATTGACTTGACTTGAACATACCGGTTTTTTAGTATATCGGTATTTCCTCTACTGCAAGGTTGTTTATAATTTACCAAAAAGAATAGCTACCTACATTTAATTCCATTGACATAATACTACCATAATACCACCCATTCACATAATTGAAAAATCTTTATCGTAGTAAGTGAAGTATCCAGTTTTAGATTATCCTCAGTCGCTCAGTTGACTTTTGCGATATCCTTTCAAGGGGAAACAATCACAAAAGTACCATTTCTATTTTCTTCCTTTCCGGGTAAGACTTGCCCACTATTTTCCCATCCTAATCCTACGCTTGCTCTACTCCAAAATCATTTCTCATCACATATCTCTCCGCCGAATTTCGTCCACCAATGTAATCGCATCCTCTTCGAGCAAAATTATTGTTAAGAGTTTCTCGACTGACTCTACGACTATTACTATTACGACTGATGCACCCAGTACATACATAGATACTGTACACAAACACAGATTCAACCACACATATACACATACAAACGCAAATGCTACTATTCCACTTATCTGAATCTGTAACGTAAGACAATAAGATGGGGAGCAGCGGATTTTATTTCCTCTCTATTGCTTCGACCGTTTCGTGTGATGGTAGGTTTCCATTTCTTATTTGTTCGTCTCGTTTCAGCTCGATGTCTAAAAGTCTGAAGACGCTGGACCTCAGTTACAACGAATTGGATGCGGTACCCTTCTCTGCATTGAAGGAACTACGAAACTTGCAGTGGATAAATTTACACGGGTAAGAGACGTATCCCATATGTTTTTAGATGCCTTTTACCATACGCATACGCTTTGTATTAGGGTTATTTTACCTAGATGTAATTGCACAGCGGCATTTACGTTTGACGTAAAAATCCCAGTTTAATGATACCTGTTATGGGAATGAAATATGTAAATCAGTCTGAAATCTAGGTTGATCTTTTCTACAATTGCAAATTAATATTCGGTGTCCTTAGAAAAGCTAAATCTCTGTCTATACAAAAACTAAAATGGGATTTATAGCTCAATTCGTAACAACAATTTTCTGATGTTATTTTTGCTCAATTCGTAACAACAATTTTCTGATGTTATTTTTAAAAATGAATGAAAAACCCATTACTTATACAACATCTCTACCACTTTTCTTACTTTAAGAGGGGGCTAAAACAAGAAAAAATCGTAACAGCCAATATGGCGTAATATTAGCATTCTCTTCAAATATAGATGTCGCCTCCAGCAGGGATCTACGTGTACATTCGAAGACATAAATCTAGTATAACCTGCAAATGAGTTTAATCAATATTGTTCCCAATATAGGACAGTACATGTCGATGGGGCGTGGAGTCCAACTATATCTTATGTGAATTTTGGCAGACGGGTAAGACCGATAGGTAAGCACATGCACAGGTTCTGATGGCGTAAATGGGATAAAAGTATGGCAAACTGTTTATGGCCGGTTTTTCAGTATTGGTTTAAACTCAAATTTGAGTTCAAGTTCAGCGTTCAAACCGTATTTCAGTGCTAGTTGAACGTTGAAGTTATTTTTATGGAAGTTATTTATATAAAAGTTATTTTTATAAAACAAATATTTATCTACAGAAATAGTAAACAATATTGAGTAGGTGCTCGACAGCTTTTTACAGTCGTCTATGGCTTATGTGTAGTGTGAGGACGATCTAGTCTACTATCGATTATGCGTCATCGGTTAGTGCTGTAGTGCAGCCGCCCAGTGTCGCGCTTCATATGATATATGCGAAATACACGGCCACATATTAACTGTTCCACACCCATTCGCATATGGTATCAGCAGTTCTCCTTTTAACAGTGGCGCACTGTTTTTTTCATTGTGTATTTAAAGAAGGAGATAATATATTTATTTCTATAGATATTAATAAAGTATTCATATTACATGGATTGCAGAAGGAAAGTGAAGTATTTTGTAGTAAAAAAATATAAGATTCTATTATAAATCGCGTACGGACACATTTACTAACAATCAACTACTAAAATAATTAGAATAAACAGATATTTTAATACGCAAATACAAAGAAACAGTAAATCCTCAACAAATAAAACCAACAAATTAATAAAATGCCAGAAGTACACTTCCAGTGAATATCGCATCCAGACACCACAACTACCTACTGCGCACTGCCCGTATTTTGCATATAAGGATGCCAACATAGTGGAAACAGATTTTCGCTTACCGGCGATCAACGCCGACTCGCAACAATAATGAATGCTAGTTGCACGTATAGTTAAACCAGGGAAACCAGCACTGAATTTACTGCTACAACTATGTTCGCGTGAATTTAAAAACATGCATTTATCCCTAAAGCGAGTCGGTGCTGATTGCCGGTAAGCAAAAACCTGTTTCCACTGTGTTCGCATTCTAAGGCGATGCCAAAAGGGCGAGTTTCACTTCCGCATTCTCGTAAACTATACGCCTCCGTTTCAGGGCGAGCTTAAAATGACTCATACGCAACGGGAGCCTAGATCGTCCGCACTTTACTTATATGATTACCTATTCCCTATCGTATTTTGCAAAAACAGGTATTACATAGTTATTAAATGTATTAAAGTTGCACATCTGCTATCACCCTGCGGAGAACATGCGTTCTCCGCAGGGTGATAGCAGATGTGTAACTGATGTCTATCTTTAACGGAGCTAGATTAAATTTAAACGGAGGGACCGTTTAAATTTACCGCCACAGTTATCAGTACTTTTTCTTCATCCTGATGCGGCCACAGATCCAGTGCCGGCAATGGGTATATCCATTGCCCGCACTGCATGTGTTCGGCGCGTCAGGTATAAATATCTGTTTATTCTTGTATGATACACTGATTAGCCTTTAATTTTTGTATTTTGTATTGGTTTTCTTATTTTTATTCTTATTGATTTCGCTTAGATTTTGAAACGTTGTTTTCATGACGTATTATGACAGAGATAGATTGACTAATTCCTGTATCACCAACGTGGCAAAAAATGTAATATGGCCGTAAATTATTGTTTTTTTATGCAGCAATCATACTTAAAATGAATAATAAAACAAAACAAAAATAATTAGCATTATGTACGTATCGAAAATACTAGAGGAGTGTTGCATTCATTTATTTTGGCAATTCCTTTTTAAATTTTCCATGTACGATTCGCAGGGGCGCCATCGCACGGACGGTTGCCAAAGGCTTTTACTCAGACTATGAACAATATGGCCGTTCAAATTAATGGATATGTTTTTCATAGCTTTCAGGAGAAAGGATGTTCTTTTTTAATAATTTCTTTTACCATTACTTTGTACGTAATTAGACCACTGTCGAGAACCCATTTACAAGGTTTTTTGGGATTTTCACGACAATTAACTATAACTAATTATTATAAATAGGCTCCTGACGTAAAGCGTGGAATATCCAGAAGAATGGCTTTTTAAATATTTAATTTTAATACTAATTAACGCCAAAAGCTATGCTTTTGCAATTTGTTATCGACTGAGTGCTCCCTTACAATCTTAGCCCCCCCCTTAAACTAACAATTGTTAAGGAAAAATTAATATTACGTCATCAGTAATAATAGAAATCATGAAAATCATTTTGAAGAAATTAAAAAGAATCGTTTTTTCCAAAAAAATCATGAATTTTAGTTTTGGTCGAGATTTTTGCTTCTCAACTTATTTTTTCCATAACCTCTATTGCTCTTTGTTTCCTCTAGCACTAAGTGGCGGTGATCCAGTTTGTGCAAACCACAGAATTGATAAACAGATGAGCTACACAATCCCTACAAACTTATTTACGAAAATTCTACAATTTTTATAAACATCTTTTTTTTATATCTCGATATATCTAACGGATATATCGAGCTTTGCCACACTAATGCGTCACTCTGTATAAGAAAACGATAATGAAACATTATTTGTCATTGATTGTCGTTATAGATATAAAGATATTTGTTTAGAAATTATTTATTATTTCGATAACGTCTAATATCGATTAACTAAAAGTACAAGTATTATGTCACGTACACCATTATGGTAATACGCAATGGCCGCTTCCTTTCGTGCAGTGTAAATTTGCAGTTTAGCATAATGGCAGCAATTTATATAGCTAATGTGTTGAACATGTTTTTGCAACTTGCAACTTTGTTTGGTTGAAGCTCATTGCGAAAAATTGGATTAATTCTTGCTAAATATGCTATTAAAATACACCATTATTAATAATAGGAAAACGAAAAGAAATAGGTATAGGGAAACCTAATACTGATCGCTGCAGAATTTGATTCTGTGCATCATGATGTGAAAATATACAGAGTGTTCCATTTAAGAAAATTGAGCTTTCGACAGTTAAACATAATGAGATTCGACTCCATATCGCGACTAGACTGCAAAATTTTCAGAGATATTTAGGCTATGATTTATTCTTAAATTTGACCCACACAAAATGGCCTCCCTGCAGCACCCTTACGTAAAATTCCTCACACATATTTTACTGAAAATCGTACATATGCATCAACGTCTTGCAATAATACATTACATTATTTTGATTTTCCAAATATCTTTTTATTACCGCCAAACCCGGCGACGCTTTCAAATGAGAAATTCATATCTCGACTAAAGAAACATTGTAAGAAAAAGGTATACTACCGCCAAGAGTAACTGTTGTATTACGCCTAGTAAGTATTCTAGACGGAAGAAAAAAATTCCTGCTCTTAAAGAAATTGAACCAAGAACATCTAATTTCTTGCGATTAGAAAATACTTTTCTCTGTGTACCAAGGTACTCTTTCAGATGTGTCATCGAAATCTGGTTGTGTTGGTTGAAGATTTATGTAGCTCGTCGTGCTTTTAAACCAACATCGACAAAATTATATTAAACCACCTAGCTATCATAAAAGCAGGTGCCCAGTTAGTCATTGAAGTATAATTTCCAATTTAATACAATTTTCTTGGCCTCCGTATCCCCAAGCTATTTGTATAGGGTTGAAAATTAGGTTTGCGTTCGGGTTGGCAAGCATTTTCGTACACATACATTACCCCGGAGATCGTCAAACTTCAATGTACATATATATTATGTACTTGCTAATACTTATCAACATAAACAGCGTCCTGAATTTAAACAACGTCGATTGTCATACACATACATCAACGTGTAGGCTGTATCTAGACACTACACTTGCACGACACACTCAGCTAACTTAGATCCACCGTATATAAACGCGTGCCAAGCTTATTCTATATACTCTGTATACAAGAGCACGTAGGTGTATACAACCTTAAATAAAATCTGCACAGTGGAGTTAGAGGGAATTATGCAAATTTGCTGGTGGAAGTTTGAATCCCCCGTATCATGGAGGAGGTATTAAATTATTTAGATTTTCTGGGACTAATTAATAACTCGTGTAACGTCAAGTGAAATACAAACAAATTAAAGCAAACGGGCCCTCGCTACGTCGACGAGATCTAAGGAGGCCGTGTTCGCCGAACCAGTTGGCGCGAAGGAAACGCTAATTGAAGTGGGTCAAACCGACGTTGTGCGGCGAATACGCTAATTCCCTAAATCGCTGTTTCCTGCGGTAAAATCGCTGTCATTTCCACGACTAATTTCGCCAAATCAGGTCGCACTAGTTACGCTATAGTAGGCGCGAAAATAACTGCACGGTGGTCAAAATTTTTACCTGTCAAATTATGGTCGCGTACATTTTCAAATTAAAGAGCTATATGCAGTTCGTATGGAGTTCAACAAAAAACGATTTTTGGGTGAAACAATATTTAAATATATTACGATACGCTGAACTTATTGATTATTGGAATTACCGTTGCGGAATATAACTGCCGTAGAAAAGAAAATTAAAAATTCGATTTTGGCGAGCAGATGTTTTGACCAGAAATGAATGCAGTATCGACTTCCAATATAAAATATATCAGTAAAAAAAGCGATTTGTGTGGAGTGGAAATTAGACATAAACCAATATCATACGCAATTAATGATTGTTGCAATTCATCAAGAATCTATATACAAGATTACTGTGAAAAGGAGCTGCAAAATATAACTTGTGGCGACAAAAACAAAAAATAAGTAAAAATTCAATTTTGGCAGACAGAAATTGAAAGAAAAATTCTAACAACTTTCTGTCTCCGTATATGGGTAACTTTCTTAATATTAAAGATACAGAATCGGTTAAATGGACTACGTTGCTCAGAAAATAGAGTAATAGTTGATGCTAGTGTCACATTTGTTATCTAATGCAAGGTTTTAAGGTATTCAAGAAAAAATGAAAACTTCCAAAAACTGCAACCTCAAATATGTTCACAATCCCTAAAGATAAAATAAAGGTGAAAACTGTTTCTTGTACAGTTTTTTGTGTAGAATCTAATAATTCGATTTAAAAATCCATGGCACTCTTTATTTTGGCAATATAATACAAACTTGCATTTTTTAACCGGAAGTCGTAGTTTACCTTGGTGTCATTTAAATGCTTATTTTTTTCTGATTTCATTGATGTGACTTTTGGTATAGCTATCTCTTTTAGATTTTGATTTGTAGTCAAATAAACAATTGTTAATTCTATTAACTCATAAGTAGGCTTTGACTAACAAACACGGCAAACAAACATTTGTAGTTGTCAAAAATTTAAGGCTGAGTAAGTTAGATTAGTATCAAATAAGTCCTTTTGGTAGTTTTATTCAACAAATTCAGAAAATGTATAGCTACCAAGAAGAGGATGATATGCTTTTTTTGTTATTACGCTAGCAATTGAAATAGCATTGAAGCTAGTGAAATGTATCACCATGAGGCAGCCTCATAAGAGGTTATTTTCTAAGCTAGAAAATAATTTAATTAAATACGGAACCTTTAGTAAACCATGTACTGTGAAAAAGAAATTTAAACCGGAAGACGTGGAAAGGGTTTTAGGGCATGTAAACGACAAACTAAAAACATTCACACACGAGATTTCAAGCGAATGCGTAGTTTCCACAGAAAAAGTTCTACTAATTCTATACAAGCCATTTAAATGCAGCATTAGTCAGACATTGTATGCTCAAGACCATGAAGGAAGATTATTATTTGCTAGATGGTTCTTGAGAGAATCACATAATAATCCGCAGTTTTCTAGTACAATTTCATTTACGGATAAGACGAAATTTACAAATAATGGCATATTTAATCGAAACAACAATATTTATTCGTCTCCAAATTATTCCTCACCTTACTACCGAATGGAGAGATTAACACGTGTTCTCCTTAAATGTATGGTGCGGCATTTTTGCTATATAATATTGGGACCATATTTTTATGAAAAGAACTTAAATGGTGAACGATATTTGCACTTTTTAGATGCATTGGAAGACATGTTAGATGAAATACCACTAAATTTGATGCAAAATTTAAAATACTTCCAGCACGATGGTGCACATGCTCATAATTGCCGAGCTATGTGTAATTATCTTTCGGAGCGTTTTCGTAACTGGATTCGCAATACAGGTACAATTCTCTGGCCAGCAAGATCTCCACACATTACACCTCTAGCCTTTTTCTTATAGGGTGATGTAAGAAATAAAGTATACATGAATAAACCTAACAACATCGAGGATTTAAAGATTAGTATTATGGCAGCAATAAGAAGTATCAGACCTCACAGTTTACATAGGCTTCAAACTGAAGTTGTGAGGAGGTGCGAAATGTGTATACGTACTAATGGAGGACATTTTGAACACCTACTTAATTAAGTTACAGTGAAGTTGTTTGCTTTTGTTTACTCCGTTATGTTTTTGCTGGGTAAAAAAATAAAAATACAATTTTGTGTTATATCTCTAAAATAAAGAGTGCCATGGATTTTTAATTGACATTATTAGATAGCATAAATATTTTACAAGTAATTTAAGAATGCAATGTGACCAAAAGTGTCAATTATACATACTTCCAAGTTATCATCACAAGAGCTAGAAGAGAATAGACAAGCCATGTTGATCCAACGACCGACTGCAAGAAATTGCTAAGCTCACAATATCCATGGACTAGCAACACTTAACCACCAAAACGGTGATATGAAAATTGGTCCTCAGCATCCCAGGACTAGGTTTAGTCAAAAAGTACAGGTCTTATTCTAACATACGAAGATAGAAAGAAAGAATATTGTTAATTCTATCAAAAATACCGAGCCATTTTGGAACCTCTACTTATACAACAAAGTAGATACAAATTAGTATTCCGCGATCTTTTCTGAATCTTGTCGCTGAAGATGAACTTACTAATGAAATAATGGCGTGATGATTTGTTTCGCAGGTTTCTTATTCGTGATGCAAGATTTGTTCTGGCAAAACCGTTTATCATCTTCAACATTTTCATCTCAACTGGGGTTTTCTCCCATATTTGGAAAGGTGGCTCCTTAAAGGGGGTAAAGCTAGCTATCACAGATTCTGCAATCCCCATGTGAATATATATATATTATAGCATCGCTTGAGGGAAGTATAAAGCATTTAGTTGAAAATACAAAACACTATATTAGAAACGGGTGCAAAATTAAAATAAAGAGGAATGTTAAAAATTATAAAAAACTATAATAATGCAAAATCAGATTTTGAAATTATGAAAGGTTTGAGAAAACGAGATTGATTTTATCTAAAACCAATGAATTAAAAAAGAACCCTCTACCCACAATGATTAGGCAGGTTAGAGATACTATTAAAATATATGGAAAACATTGCAAAGCACAATGGTTACACCTCTGTATATGTTGATCGCGCCCTTAAGAACGTCCAATATGGACAACACCTGAAAAAATCGAGAATGCTAACTCGGGTAGAGCCCCGCGACAAAAACAAATTTGTAATACTACCCTTTCATAGAATAACGAAAGAAATTAGCCGAGTCATAAAAGACGAAAATATAGAAATTTGTTATAAATCGTCAAACGCCCTTCGGAACCTTTCAGGAAACCCAAAAGGCAAACAGGAAATGAAACAGAAACTCTGTTAGTGAAATCGTATCTGAACTAGGCTATCAAAAAGTGTTCGCGAGATGACCAACACAAAATGCAACGAATGACGGCGGCAATGGAGCTTTTAACGCGCCATCGTCAGGAAAACGAATTTCTAGTTCATCAGTCTACAAAGAAGACAATGGCAACTGTGTTCTGGGATATGCACGGCATTTTGCTCAAAGAGTTTTTACCACCGAAAGCGACAATCAACAGCGATATTTATTGTCAAATTCTCCAAAAACCACAAAATCCATTCGGTAGAAAAAAAAGAGGAAAGTTGACGAAAGGAATCAGGTTGTTACATGACAATTCAAGACCGCACACCTCAAATCAGACGAAGACCTAACTTCAGAAACACAATTGGGAAGTTATTGTCCACTCGCCCCACAGTCCCAGACCTGGCTCCTTCTGATTTTCATTTGTTTGGGCCGTTGAAAGCTCATCCCAACTAGCACAATAGGTATCTGGAAACGTAATTACGACTATTAAGATGACTTTGAAGTATCTCGCGACATAACATGGGAACATAAAAAGAACGTTACTATATCTACCTATTACCATATTACTACCAAAATGGGGAATAATTTCGTGGTAATATTAACGAATCTGCCTCGGTATATGGCTACGGTCGCTGAAACGTGGCAGGGTAGTTCCAGCGACCAGCAAATAGTTCATATAGTCTGACGTATATATCTCTTTCTTTCTCTTTCATGTTATCTTCTTAGATTTTCTTTCAAGTTATTATTATTGGATATGTACACATAAAGCCACCTGTTTTTTTCTAATTATATAAAAATATGAACATATAATTATAAAGTCAACATAAATTCAAGTTTCTAATCTGAAATAAATTATTAGGCAAGTATTTTCGAAATTGTTGATAAAAATATCATTGTATAAGCCTGTTTATCGCTTAAAAATTTTTCATTTTTTAATATTAATTCTATTTTCTCGATAAAAATGGATTCCCTCAAAAATATTTACTTTAAAGTAACTTA
>JARFOC010000265.1:174419-186301 GCA_031763485.1 Osmoderma eremita | reverse complement strand
ACGTCCGCTCACTGCAAGCTTCCGTCATCAACTAACGTTGTTGACAAAAAGAGCGTAATTTGAACACACATAAAAGAATAATGTGATAAAGAGTAAATGAGCTTCGTCGATTCGACGAACAGTAACCATCCAAGGTTAATCAATGGGAGACAACTTGTGAGGAAAAAATGACCTCAATATCTTCTCTCCTCTAGCCGCAGGGGTATGTATTATAATTCACAAATAAGGCAAATAACATATGAAATAAAACAATAAATCATTGTTAAACGTCGATAGAACTTTCACTATGAATTTGAAACATCAAATAGGACAAAGCACCGCAATTATTAATATCTCACCTACCATATATCAACACAAACCCACCGAATCGCAAAAATCCTTTCCTACTCATCGGTATTTTCGCTTTTGTTCTCGAATAGATTAATGGACGAAGGGTCGGTTGCACCCGGCATTTTTGCACACGCAAAAGAGTCGCCGCATAGCACGTATCGATTCGTCGGGTGAATGACTCGTTTCAGGTTCGTTAGCTGTAAATAAAAACTTTCAAAACCGGATGGCGAGCGCTTTCCCTCGCAATAGGTAAGACGCTGATTTATATGGGAGAGAACGCGTGCGCCAACAGCGCAGCGGCACCGAGAAAAAAAATGAATCTAGGCTGGCATTCGAATTAGACCAGCGCGGCTGGCGCTCACTCAATGGGGGAAGCAGTGATTTACTCCCTGCTCAAATCTTATTCATTATGTTTCGATGTTGTTAGCTTTTTGATGGGGATATTTTTTCTTTCGTTGTATATCACTTAAAAGTGGGAAATGAAAACTCTATCTGGCCTATGATTAGAATACAATTTAGATTGGTTGAGATTTAAAATATTCGATGGTGTTGACTGATATTTTGTATACACACTGTTCGTATTACTCCTTCCGCACAAAGTATTAATTAATTTGGGACTGCACGTGTTTCGGGAATACTTGGATTCCCATTATCAAGTCGAATAACCGAATGAGCGCGAAAATAACTTAAACTAGAAACATGCACTACTTTTTCTTCTCCCTTCATTCCCTCTACCTATCCCTAACATATGTACAACCTTCTCCTACACCCCGAACGCAAAAAATCTTAAAAGGACCACCCGAGTGTTCTCAAGTGTACGCCTTTATTACTGCAATAAATCCAATAGTACGGAAAATGACAAAGGCGCTTCTTCCCGATTAAGAAGGTTTTTATTCTTTTTAGTATAAATGGATTCATAAGAATTTAGCTCTCGCGTGGCAGTTGCCGATTTCGTTAGTTTTAAATTATCTATATTTATATATTCACAAAGACATTGATGAAGCGTTCGAGGTGAAATGTTAATCCATTATTAATTTAGAATCTTTATGAAATAAGGGAGTATAACGTTAATTGAACATTCCCAAGTAATGTCTCTTATACATTTCCAGTATGACCATAATAAATAAATTATTATGCATTATTTGCAATTATCTACTAATGCTACTTACGATAAATTAAACAAACATATTCTTAATGAAGTTTATTTTTCTCTTCTACCCATTGTAGATTTGTGTAATAAAATATAATTAAACAAACCAAAACATCCTGGGTTGGCTGACATGAAAATAAAATACACCTACATACGAGTACAGCACACAGAACCTCCCTGCAAAGCAAACATCATGGGATCTCACTTATGTCCTCTTTCCATCTGTAATTTACCATAACGAAACTATTCTATTAAATTATTTTCGAGCTCATGGTCAGAAATGGAAATATTTATTCTAATTCCTTCTACAAAATTACTATTAAAGTACAAATATTAGTAAAGGTATTATTATCTTTAACATTAACGGATGATGTTGCTAATGACAGACAAATGAATCATTTATTCTCTCACTGCAAGGTGTGACGCTCTTTTGCTATTTTTACAACTACAAATTCGAACAATAATAATTCTTTCGTTTTTCGCAGTTTATCGGTTTTGCCGTAGTCTTTAGGCGATGATATTGGGAAAAATGATGCAATAATTATTATTCGAATTTGTAGTTTTAAAAATAGTAAAAGAGCGTCACACCTTGCAGTGAGAGAATAAATGATTAATTTGTTTCATTGTGTCATTAGCAACATCATCCGTTAATATTCAATATATACGCGTTCGACGCTACCTCCCTCTGGTCATAGGTGTGCTGACGAGCCGTGATATGGCATCCACACATAGATGGAGCAGTGGTAGCAATATTAAATTCAATTTATCATTAACTTTGATGCAAGCTATTACAATGAATCTCTTCAATAGTATATTATTTTTTCTGACCTGTAAAAGAGCACTTAGTTGCTAAAGCATGTTTTTTTCTCTATACCACCACACTAGCTATAAACCGTACAAATTGCGTTTTATTTGGTTCCTCACGCAAGGCATCTTTGAACTTCTTTAAGTCTCTCCTTCAAGTCACTGGTTTCTAGGGTTGGGTTTGCGAGTAATTTATTATTTTCCTCTACGGGAAGATTCAAATTGTTAACCATATATCTCTCTAAGTTCGTAATTCTTGGCTGGCCACCATTCTTCGTCGATGGCTGGGATTTATTTAAAACAAGAATTTATGACGTTTTTTTCTTAAAAATAAAAACAAAAATATTAATTACACGAATTCCGACATGGTGGCTTTAGATATGAAAAAAAATCATTGTTTCATTATTATTCAATACCCACATTGTCCAAAATAAGAAGCTTAACCAAAAGCGTTGCAAATGATTATCAATCGTACAAGATAATTAGTTACTTGATCAGCCGATTATATATAGTCTTGTAGAAGTATATGGTACATACTTACAGAAAGCACTACGCTCTTCACACCAGCAAACATCTTTATAACGAACCAAAACAAAGACGTTTTTCATGAAATATCATTTTAAAGTGTTATTAAAAAGGAAAATCATATAAATGAGAGGGCAAAATATAACACTTATCTTAGGCGAATTCATGTTCTTCACTTAAACAAATCCAAATAACACCCACTCTTATATAGCTACATTTGACTACCCCGGCCGTTAAGTACAAAATGATGCAATACTGTGGCAACACTTCGTAATTTTACCGTAAATGCCAGTATATACCCGAATAGCCCTTGAGCTAACCTTATATATAAAGAAAAATACTACATACATATTTCTAGACATTTTTAGGCAAAGATGATATCGCAGAAACATGTAGGGCACTATTCGGCCAACATAAAATTATAACATTACCTGGTCTCTTCATATTGCGATGCCTGCTGCACATGCATTCCCAAAAAAATCTGGAGAAAAACAGCGACGTGCATAAATATCCGACGCGCCAACATAACAATCTACGAATAGCCTACCACCGAGTGACAGCAAGCCAAGCACCAACAAACTATTACGCTTTTAAGTTTTATAATAAACTGCCGTAGGAATTTAAACAGCTTCAGCAACGGCAATTTAAGATTAAAATAAAGAAAATACTCCTTCAGGATTGCTTTTATACACAGGAGGGGCACTTGGAGTGCAATTTGAAATGAAGGCTCGATGATGTTTCCAAATTATTATAACCATGTTATCTGTTGTGTCGAGAATGTTTTCTAACGCATGGGCAACATATATTAAAACGAAAGTAGGGGAATATTCTCCTTCTCACAATAGTAATCATATTGTATAAGGAACATATATTGGGCATAAATATTGAAATTTGAAGCAACAAATGAAATAGAAGTATTCTTCTCTGTTCACCTTGTTCACATAATAGAATTAAATCGAATTTTTATTTGAAATAAAAATGGAAAAAATATTAGCAAAGGTAAATATATAAACATATCATTATAAAATCAGCAAGTGGTATAGCCCTGTGGAATGGTGCATGATTTCAATTTCTGTCTGTAAAACAGCAATGCGCGCATACCAAGTTCTTGGACTGTGACGAACTGTGTTCTTCAATAATTTCTTATCTAGGAGGCTCGGTATGTCCGTCATTCTGACACTCGTAGGTAAAAATAGGATTGCTATTTTTTTATAAGATTACTTTCGATAAACATCATATGGTATTACTGCCCGAAAGTAATACATTTAATTGGGACGAAAGTTCAATCCAAAATGCATATAAGCCTAAATGCGTTGTAAGAATATAATTTTGCTAATATAAGAAAATGTAAGTAGTGAAAATAGCGTAGCAATTTATATGTATGTATATGTAGGTATGTAATTATATATACGTTCCTTATACAATATGATTGCTATTGTGAGAGGGGGGAAATTCCCCTACGTTCGTTGTAATTTATGTTGCCTATGCGCTAAAGCACTTTCTCGATACATATTTACTTAACTGTACATGAGTAACAAATAAATATCTATCTATCTATCAATTGTAAATATTACTTTTCGCTAAGCAAATTAACATTGAATAAATATTTTTTACAGAATATTGAAAATAAAGAAACATTATTAAAAATGTTACTTTCTTGTTACAAAATAAATAGTACGGAAATATTCTGTAATGTTTAGTGGAAAATATCATTTAGGGGACACATCGCTCATTTTAGATAAGGGAGACCTGAAAAGTATTGTTTCAGACAGACAGTCATAGGTTAATATTGAATTCTTGATCTTAGAGAACTGGATAGTTACTGGAGTATTTATTTATGAGGTTAAGTACAATTCGTGCAAAGGTTCCATCTGGAATTCTAACTTAGGAAGTTTTGAAATAAATGAATTAAGCGTTTTGGATTAATTACTCCGTCAGACTCACCGGATTGATTGGTAATAAAAATAGATGAGAATATAAGTCGGTATGGTTTCCACTAGGAAAGAACATATTTTGCAAGGTATCACCACAACCAGAGATAATAAGCTTTTATTTACACTTTTTTTTCTGTGTAGCTTGTAATGTGGTTGGCAACTTAGTTGCCGAAGTACGTATTAGATTTAAGTATTTACTCAATAAGGTAGTAAGGGGATTTTTTATTAGTTCTACTACATGAAACCACTCTCTGTTACTATTTTATAATAAAATCCTAAAATAGACACACTCCTCCCGCACAATATATTGATTAATTCGCGACACGTGTTTCGGGAATAGGTGGATTGTGCCGCCCTAGAGTCCTTACAATTTTTACCAATAAAATAGGTACAGATTTTTTCCCTGCGATCCTAACCACCACAGTTTCTGCATACTTTAATAATTTTAGAACCAAACCCGCTGAGATAGAAACTAACTAATGTATTACGAATTATTGCAGGAATCAGATTCACACCATAAGCGGCGATTGGTCTCACATGAGGAACACGATAGCGAACCTATTCCTGGGCGAAAATGACGTAACCGAAATACCGTCGGACATCGGTCTCACGAAAAACCACCACGGCCTCCACCAGTTCAAATCCCTCATCTGGCTGAACCTGGACGGCAATCGAATATCCAGAATACACAAAAACTCGCTACCGGCCAGCCTCCAAACGGTCAGTTTATCGCACAATCTGATCGAGGATTTTCCGATCGACATGGTGGCCGCCCTGCCCCAATTACAGTGGCTCTATTTGCGCGGCAATCACATCAGATCGCTCCCCCAATACCCGTTCTACCGGAAACTCTGGCTGGAGAAAATCGACCTCGGAGAGAACTACTTGAAAAGTTTGCACGCGCAACCCTTTAACAGTTCCGTGTACGTACGCGATTTAAATTTGGCATTTAACGATATAAGTTTGTTGGTGAACGAAAGTTTTAAAGGTTTACAGTGCGGCAGGATCATCCTGTCACATAACCAACTGGACCAGGTGGAAATTGATAGTTTCGCCGGACTAGAAACGACACTCGAGTTTTTGGATTTCGATCATAACGACCTGACGCAGGTACCGGAAGCGATCACCAGCTTAAGATCGCTCAAGTATCTCTATCTCTCGTCGAATTCCCTGGCGGACATACCGGCGAAGACTTTCGACGGACTCTGTGACAGTTTAAAAGCATTGAGTCTCAGCGGAAACCACCTAACGCGAATACCGTCCGATTCGTTGCAGAACTGCACTAAGATATCACACTTTAACGTCGCCTACAATAGAATCTACGACCTGCACGAGCCGGATTTCGCCGATTGGGGATATAACATCAGGAATCTGATACTGGGAAACAACCGGATCTCTTCGTTGAAAGCTAAAATATTTACCGGTCTGCGAGAACTGAAGGAATTAACCCTCAGTTTCAATCCGATCAAATACTTCGACGAGAATGTCTTCGAGGGACTGGAGAAGTTGGAAAGTCTCGAACTGTCGTTCGGTTTGGAAATGGAAAAGATTCCCGAGCAAATATTTAAACACGTGCCGAATTTACGATGGCTCTCCCTTGATAGCAATGAATTACCGTCAATCTCGACTACATTCCTGAATTTCTTGCCGCAATTAAAGTATGTAAATTTTGAATCGAACAGATTGCGACAGATACCCTCAAAATTATTCACACCGGCCATACATTCTAATCTAAAAGACGTGAGGTTCTCAAGCAATGACATTGTCTCCTTACAAGAGAAAACATTCGAATTCCTTCACAGTTTAGAAAGCGTCATGTTGGTCAACAACAGGATAAGTATAATACACAAGAATTCCTTCTACAATCTTCCAAATCTAAACACAATACTGCTGTCAGAAAACGAAATATCCGAGATAAATTACCAGGCCTTCAGTAATTTGCCTAAACTGCACAAGATCGATTTGCACAACAATTTTCTAAGCGAGTTCTCCTTCAATTACTTTGTAAACGTCTCCCACCCGATGTTCTTGAACATGAGCAGAAATCGCATATCATCGTGCAGTGCGGATCGTAAAATTTTGAACATAGAAGTGTTGGATTTTACCCAGAATAACTTGGGTGGCATACCTTCTTGCGTGGAAAGCATAGCGCTCTTAAAGAAGTTATACTTCGATTACAACTCCATCTCTAATTTAGAGCACAATAGTCTCATGCACTTAACGTCGCTGGAGATTTTAAGTTTCAAATCGAACAACATCATGAATATACACAGACGAGCATTTTTTGGACTTCAAAATCTCCAAGTATTGGATTTATCGAGGAACCAAATCTCTCAGTTACATATCAACCAATTTTCTAGTATGCCAAAATTACGGGTAGTACATTTAAACCACAACAACATTAATTATCTCCCTAAAGACATCTTCAGCAACACCATTTTGGAGAAACTAGATCTGGGTCACAACGTATTTTCGGTCATCCCAACATCGAGCTTAACAGACATCGGTCTAACACTGAGGCATTTTTCGATTAATTCGAATAACGTAGAACACATTGACAGCACCACCTTCCCCGATATACCATTCCAATTCTTGGACCTGAGCAACAATAAATTTACAATACTGCCCGATAACGTGTTCACCAGCTTGGGTCTCCTGCAGAAGTTACACCTCAACTCCAATCAGATACGTGCCAATTTTAAGGAGGTGTTCCATTACGCGCAGAACCTCAAGGAATTGAGCATGGCCAGTTCTGGTATCATGTCCACGCCCACGTTACCTCTGCCTAATCTAATCTATCTGAATTTGTCCCATAATAACATCGAGAATATCAACAGGAATACCGTGCAGAAGCTTGGGAAGTTGAAGTGTTTGGATCTGAGTTACAATTCAATTAGTCACATTCCCTCTCATCTTTGGATTCATTTGCCGCATCTGAAGACTTTGGATTTGTCCCATAATCCCATAAAGGTAAGGTTCAGAGTGATTAAACTCCCAAATATTGTCATTTTGAAAACTCATTAAAAATAATCAAATATTAAATAATTACGACACAGGGGTCACTGGCAACAATTGTCACATACTTGTACGAATGTTGGAATCGTATCCAAGAATTTTCTACAAAATAAAAAAAACTTCTTATTAAAAAAAAATTATATTTTACGAGAACTTTCGCTAGCGTTAAAATATATGAAAATTCTAGATAATTTACTAGCTCCTTCATTTAACGAAACTGGTTCTATAGCTAGAAGGATGAAAACTATAATAGAATTCAATGAAGTTGATCAGATAACTTTGTTGGATATGAAATCAGTAAATGAAATTTTAAAATTGTGTATGACTAAAGGATAAAATTTGTTGTGCCCAAAAGTCTGTTACAAAAAAGTTACAATCAAAGTAAGATACATACCTACAGTCTTAAAATTCATACTTTTGACCTTGAAGATTATGGGTTCAGATTAGAATTTTGCTATGGGTTGGAGATAATGTTATGAGCAATCGACTTTTCTGCCTCAACATCTTTTTTTACGACAAATGGGCAGTATCATCTTTGTGGGTAAAAAGATAGACTTAATGCAAATACAAAATATTAAAGATCTAATAAAGTAAGTGTGTAGTGTGGGATTTTAGCAGACAAAATTATTGGCCCCTATTTCTTCGAAGAAAATTGCATCAATTGAAACGATTTGGAACTATTACAACATTTTGTTTTACCATCACTGGGCGGATGTCAATTTAGACATTTATTTCCAACTGGATGGATGCCCTGCAAATTTCTAGAATTGTAATTAAACATTATCTCTGTCATTTTCCTGGAAGGTCAATGGGACGATTTGGACTAATACATTATCCGGCTGGCTCACCAGACTTAACATCTATAAGCTGTTGCGTTTGGAGATATGTGAAGCAAAATGTTTATGAAAATAGTGACTTTAGCCCAAATTTAGAAATTTTAAAAATAATGATTTAGGTGGCAATTAGCAGAATAGAAATTAGATTAGACAGAGAATTTAGATACGGAGTATAAAAGTGGCCAATAAAAAGTAGTAAAAATGTTCCTATGTGTACAGATGTGATTTCAATTTTTAATAGACGGAATTGATCAAAAGAATCGACGAAAAACATATCACAATCATATCCCTAAAATCTTACAGAAAATCCGTGGACACATTGTATAGACAGTAGTTCTGAGGCGCGCCCAGCTGCTCTAAAGAGGGCCTTCCAATAAATGAAGTAGAGAAAACATCAGAAATAATTACTTGCATTATTATTTAAAATTTAAATTTGCAGACATATAATCAAAACAAAAGGGTTACAACTAAAATTAAAATCTAGCATCTTTAATTAACAATGAGGCATAGATCTAATAACTACTATGCATGTGATTCCTATGAAGTACGCAGGCTATGCAAATTTAGCTTTGTATTCGAGCTAAACACTCCTTCTATGCCCATCCTTTCTATTTGATATTCCTTCCTATATCAAGACTTTAAAGCAGCCACCGCAGGAAAAGAACAGTTTTGCAAAACCCGAAATGCTTTTGCTTTAATAAGATAATAAATACAAGACAGTTCTATTCCGGAAATTTGTTGTGAACTAGAGGCAAATTTTTGATTTCTGCGTGTTTCTTGATTTCTTCAACCAGTTCCCCTTCTTGCAGGAATAAGCCAGTAGGTGTACTTTCAAATTGATTTATTTACTGATTCCAATCACACAATCAATTTAATTAATCTTATTTTGCAAAAAGGATTTGGGGCAATCAGCACTCAAGCTTTCTTTATGATCCTCTTTAACATCATGGTTCTCTTCCGCTAGGCAACTCTGCATCAATTCACACATCATGGTAAAAACCTTAATACCGTTTTCTCTTAATTTGTTATTTCGAAAATGTATCATTGAATTGATATTAAATTTTTCGAATATTAAGTATGCAAGCTTCATTAGGAAATAACTTGCCCTACAATTCTTTCGCATGCCGTGGGCCTCCTCGCTTAAGAATATCGTAATTTGATTTCTCAGTTCGTAGACTCACTTCAACCCCTCACCAATAAAAACCATCTAAATGAAGAATATAACAACAATGATATAGGTTCAGCTCCTGCATCCCCACAAGGAGCATCGAACATCTTTGATTTTCGAGAGAGGTCTGTTTTTTAGATGACCAGTTACTTAATAATTTAGTACTAAAGCTCGCCGATGAATCAAGCAGTGTCTAGACCAGCGTTTCACAAACACCTATTGTTGCGGACCTTCGGATATCAGGGTTCCTGCCATGAACCTCCGTGCCACAACCAAGTAATTCTTTTGGACAATCATATAAAAAGGCGGGAGTTTTATACTGACAGGAGATGTTGTGTACGCATGATCTAAAAGAGGAATTTAATGTGAATGGTGAATTCGCGTTTCTGTTATAGTATTTGCAGAGGTAGGTAGTTAGGAATCAAAGTCTGCAAAACCTAGTTCTCAAGCTGCGGCAATTACTGGCAACATAAGCCCAGAAGTTAGCCAGTTTTCCTTGAATGCAGTGTGAGGCCCTCTATTGGCAACTAACAATAAGTGAATAATAGCTTCTTCTTCCTTGCCCTTCAAGGTAGTATCTTCTTCCTTTTTTGGATCCCAAATCCATACTTTACCAAAAATCGGCACTGCTGCCCTCTCACGGCGAGGAGACGCAGTAACAAGTCATACACTTGCTTCACACACACAGTACACATGGAGGAGGTAGCACAAAGGGCCCATTGGGTGGCCCAAGTGCGTGCGGTCTACGGCCCTCTCCCCACCCACAGACTTTATTCTTTAAGATAATTCCCTTAAGCGGACATCCCTCTTATCCGGACAAAAGTTATGAAACGAACAGTGTCCGTTTTAGAGAGATTTCACTGTGTAAAGGTTTGAGAACCGCTGGTATAACGCGTGTTCGTTGTATTCAGAACGAAACCAAAACTAAACAAAACACCCTAGACTACACTCGTGGTGTATCATATTATATACCCAATAGATACATCCATGCGAATAACCTACTCAACGTTTCAGATCGGAAACATCAGCGAAATCCGGTTCGCCCCACCGCGGGTCTCGATGGCTGTGTTTTCTCGCTCCGATCGTATTTATCTTCATCTACGGCTCGCTCCCTTCTTATTTTATGTATAGCTTCGCCTTTTACGTTCCCGCAAAACCTACATCATCCATTCACCCTTTATTCGCGTCGCGTTTTATGTTATTTTTATACGAAACGTATGCTGTCTGTATGTATGTATGTTGTGTATACGTTTCTATGCCTGTATTCTTTCTATTTCTATTCGGAATGCTGCTGCGCTCACGCCTTAAAGTAATTTTATGTATCTAAGTGAAACGGTTTAGTTTTTCGGCGCTCCGCTGTTTCACTAGGGTTCTCGTTCGCGAATTTTCAATTTGTTTTTACATTTTAAGTTCTTTGTCGACGGTGTAGCGACGTCTGTTACCTTGTAACGAATGATATAAAATCGCGAAAATGGTTTTCCCTCTTTCGTCTTTAAACTACTAGAGTTTAAACGCCTTGAAAAAGTTAAGCAACATTCTGACATGCACTTTATTTCCTTAAACGTTTAATATTTTTCTTATGTTTAAAGAAAATTGATCAATGTTAAATTTCGTTTTGTATCTGTTGGTGTTTCAAGAAACCATTTAAAAGTAAATATTTAATTTGAATGTAGTAAACCATGAATGTTTAATCAAGTTGACAGTTAGCTTATACATAAAATGTTAGAAAGTCTCACTTAATAATCAAACAACTAATTTCAAAGAAAACGAATGGTTGTCAAAATAACTTTCAGTAAGAAAAGTTTTGTGTTCCAAATTGAACATTTTAGACTCTTACAAATGTGACAGTAATTATAATTTAGTGTGACACTTCATTGACAGTTATAAAAATATGTGTTACAAACTAAGTTGCAATACTTACTCAATTATAAATTCAATTGATCACCCGGTGCTAATAATCGATACTTTTAAATGGTCATGCGAATTAAGTTTTATGTTGGCAAACTCTGATTTTCAAATTCAAATCTGTCAAAACAAACAGGCGATAATAGTATATTATTTGATGAGCGTATAATGCCTATCATAATACACGAGGATGAAAAGTTATAAACACGAGTGAA
>JARFOC010000265.1:150939-174319 GCA_031763485.1 Osmoderma eremita | reverse complement strand
CCATGTTATGTCGCGATATACTTCAAAGTCATTTTAATAGTCGTAATTACGTTCCCAGATACCTATTGTGCTAGTTGAGATATAATAAATTTCTATTTCGCGTGTGGCATAGGTACGCACGTATTAATCAGATCGGAATTCAACACTAAATCAAGTGCAACATCAATCATCATTGTTTCGATAAAATTTATTGTATTTAAAACCCCACATCCAACCCCCACTTAATAAAATTCCAATACTTTACCACCCCTGCCCAAAGAATATCGATCAAACAGATTTGTATCTGGATGCCTTTGGGTAATGTCAGCATTTTTGACGTAGTAAGTATAATGTAATCGTACTGAATGACAGTTTATGAAGCTCAGTCAAACCTATTTTAGCCCTATTTTCGAGAAACGAATATTTTTTCGTTGGAATTTTCAAAATGGTCAAAAATGGGACAGTCGTACGTAGCAGGCCAAATGATATGTTTTATGGTAAGGAAATGAGTCTTGAAGCTACCCTTTAAAACCTACGATACTTTCAGATCCCCTCTTTGTCGTATCGGGACCTCGAGACCATTATAGGCAGGCTAAGATAGCCGTAATGCACAATGCCAAAATGGTGAGTTATTTTTAGTAAAGGGTGTTTGGAACGCGATATTTCTCTAACAGGTCTTCAGGCACTTTAGTTATAATAACCTTAATTGGTGTTATTTAGGGTATTAATCATAAAGGTTTCTTCCATCGATTATTCTATCAGAAAAAATAAGAAAAAGGTATCAGGTCACGATTTAAATAACTACAATTCTCTCTTTAACGGTTGCAAAATTTTCCCTTAAGAAAGAAAACTAGAATAACCATAAATATTTGTAAATTTCAGTCGGTACGTCCGTTATTTTCAAGCATGTTCACCGATCTTCCTCATGTCCCTAAACAGCAGGTTGTCTTACGAAGCAGCCTTTCTATACCTCCATATAAATCGTTGACGAAGAATTATCCAGGAACTGTTGATATTCATGGCATGGATAGACACAGATTCTTTCAACAGTAAGTATATTATTGCATCATGTACAAGAACAACATTAACCTATCCAAATGATAACCTGCAGGCCAGTTAAACGTATAATATCAGTGGTTCCTTCACTTACTATACACGTGGAAACAGCCAAGGACAGACTAGCGGAGGAAGAGAGAATTTTCAAGCAAGGAAAACCTGATTTTAAGATCAACCAAAAAGTTCAAACGATGTACAGAGAATCGTCCGCGCAGACTTCGCCATGGGAACCGGATTACAAAATTGTGGAAGGCTCGGCTAGTGAATTGGAAATACTAAAATTGGGGTTCTTAAAATGGCGTAATTCAAATTTAACATTTACGAAACAAAATGGCATTTATTCTTTCTGTAAATAGGTGCTGGGTTACCTGTGGGCATGCACGAAATAAAGTTGATCGAAAGGGCTCGTATGAAAAGGCAATGGGAGAAGTCTTTACCGCCAGTTTCCGATAACACCAGTTTGAAAAAACGTCGCGATATCATAGATGCCATGGAACGAGAAGAATGGGCATTCCGAGAGCAAGTAAATTTATTTAGATTCAGAAGTAATTAGTTTGTTTCTTTGCGGTTTGCCTCCAAAAGTATAAGACTCACTCAAAATGTTATCTTACCCAGCCACTTTATTAGGAAATTCAAGATATTCAAGACCTGAGGATGAAGCTACTCGAGGAAATGCTTGCCGAATTGTTGGCCAATACGAAAACTCGCAGTGAGAAAAAGATGGAGATGTTCTGCAGGATGAAGTTAGAAGAAAAGGAAGAGAAATTAGCTAAATTGAAGAGGGAATCAACCAGAGGTTTGGTATACCTAAATTTATATTTCCTAAAAGATAATCTTTAAGATTCCAGAGAAGCGTCGTCTAGACTTCAATCACAGAGGCATAATAATGAAATACCATCCAATTAATGTTGTGGACGAGCACGCGGACTATAAATCTGAATTGTACGCGCCTATGATGAGACACGGGGTACATCCTAAGCGCTGGCACCAAGTTATTGACGAACACAACGCCAAATATCGCGCCAATTATAAAGGTTGCCTCTTTAGCTTAGCTTTGATTGTTAAATTTTTACTCGTAACTTTGATTAAAGGCGTCGAGAAGTACAACACTCTACCTAGCTGGTTGGAGAACGGTCCTAAATTGGATGATTCCAGCATCAAATTGCCTGGAACGCGTCTCTGCATACGCGAGACAAAATGGACGAACCCAGTTTTGAAACAATTGCATCTAGAATTGAAGAGTAAGAACATTACTTAATATAGTTGGCACGTTTCTTGTAATTTTCATTTGTAACAGGTTTGAGAGAAGTTACCAAGAGGCGATGCAACCTGCGTGTGCGCGTACCTCCTAAAGAAGAACCATTACCAACACCAGAAGTAGAAGAAGTTGATGACGTTACGGAAAATAATAGTCAAGGATTAATCCTGGTGCAAAGCGTGCTACGAGGTCGTGCTGCCCAAATTCTGGTAAGTAAACCCTATAGTCAGTATCCATAGGATTTCTATAAAATAATAGGATACGGTGGCTTGAAATAGTAAAAAAAAAAAACAAAATACCCTTGCCACCTCGATGAGTGAAAAACTCTACTAACCACATACGTATTCCGGCAAATAAGTTACCATCCTCGGCAGAATCTTCGAAGGAAAGTAATGTTAGACGTAGCACTATGGGACATATGCACAAAAACAGAACGTCCAACATTATAGCAACTTAGTTGCCGAAATACGTAGCTGGAGTTCTTCTCTGGTAGTGATATTGTTGCTTTTATTTTTTAATAAGATTTCTGCAAACATCTTTGGAAAAATAGAATCGATGGGCAAAAACATATTCATAAACTTATAATATAAAAGCTCTTGATTTCTACGTAGGTATTTGAAGGCAGAGATAATTGCCGAGAACTCATTCAGGAACTTAGAAGTACTCATGGTGTTCTAAGCAAGCAGAAGATTGAAGTTTTCAAAGAGAAATTGGATGTCAAATATGATCAACGCGAGGAAGTGTTCTGCATAGCCAACGTAAATTTTTCACAGCATCTTTGTTGTTCTTGCACAAGCTTCTTTAATGTATCTACATCTATTCCACGTACATGTTATTTTTCAGTCCAATAAGATACAAGAAGCTCTCAGTAGGTTGCAAGGAACCTTAGTTGGGACGTTACTAGATTTCTTGAATAAAGAACTGAGGCGCCTGTTGGATGAAAGGAAAGCGCACGCCTTGGGTATTATGGCTGAAAGAGAGAGACAAAGAAGGGAAGCTGCTGAGGCTGGTAGAAGACAGTATGAATTAAGAAGGCGGCTGGAACACGATGAAATGTTCAAACAAGTAAAAGCCTTACCATATATATTTTAAAAATCACTTATTATGCTTTTGCTTTTCTTTGACGCAAGGTGGTAAAAGTACATCAAGATTCCGTCGACATGTACTTAGAAGACATCATTACTGAGGGAATGGAATTCGCATCCAAAGACGAGGCGAAAGAATATGTTATAAAATTAGCAGAAAAAATAGACGAAGAAATAAACGAGAAAGAAGAAATACTAAAGGATAACGTGCTAGAACAGGAAGAGTTAATAGCTGAATTGGTACATCATTTCGTGCTACCAGAAGTGGAAAAAGCTATTGTTAGGCAACGTATTAAGAGACGCCAAGAAATTGGTTTGAAGCGCATCCATAACGAACTATATGAAACAGTAGAGGGTTTGCCTAGACCACCACCTAGAGGTGCATAGCTACTAAAATAAAAATTTTATGTTGTCTGATTTTTTTTACTTTTAATTTTCCAGTTTCAAGAAGGAAAAGAAAAACCAAACTTGAATCTGTTACGAAAGCTGTGTCCTCAGAACTGCTAGAAGAAGTTGTAGACTACGAGAAGCTAGAAGAAGCCGAAGAAACTGAAATACAAGGGGAGAGTCAGGAAGGTGAAAATGAGGAATATGTTGAAAAAGAGCTAGAACCTACGATCTTTGATAGAAGTCGATCTTTTCAAGAACCTGTGGGTGAAGTTGATTTAGAGAAATTATCCGATTCCTCGAACGTGTCGGAAGAGTCTATGGATTTTATAACTTGTATAAAATACATTAAATAATAATAGCAATGAAAATACTAAATTATTTAGTCGGTCAGTAGTTGTGATAATATACTTTTGTAAATGTTTTCAAGAGGAAAATCAAAAACAACACGCCCTCTCACTCTTTATTTCATTTGTACCTTTATTCACAGATGGAGGCAGAGTTGCCAAATGGTTGGACTTTTACTACTTTATAAAAAAGGCGGGCATGAATTTTGATTAAGTCGCGCTGCGGCTTTTTACTTGCTTCATCCGTATCATCCTTGTCGTCTTTATCTTGAGTTAAGGTCTTAAGATGGTCATAAGGTAGCGTCCGTCTAAGTTAATAATAATTATTAATAATAATTCAATATTTATCAGGCCTGAAGAAAATTTTAAATAAAAATCCAAGCATTACAGAATAGTACAATTTGTTTACATCAGGAAATCCAGTATTCCATTATAATAAGGGTAATGTTTTAAACATCATTACTACCAGAGATAATATAATAAGGATAGTGGGGCACTTCACGTTAAAACTGTGTGCCTATCCCTCTGGTGGTCTGCGAACTCAACTAAACACCCTAGCGCGCCATATCTCATATATTTCAAACTTGACAGGATGCATAATCATACATAATTCTACTCATTCTTCTATACAAGCTCTTTTTCGCACAACGTCATACACAAAATGTGCCAAAAAGTGTATGGATTCTGCCCTGCAGATTTTTAAGTAGAACATATTCTATTTCCAACTATAATTCTGCTAAGAAAGTGAACGCACAAGTTGCGCAAAAAACACGCATTGACAGTTGCAATTAACGTGTTCCTAAAGGTTATATTTGTAATTGGAATTAACCTTTTTGCTTACCGGACGATATACAATAAACACACTGTTCGGGTTACTCCTTCCGCACAAAATAATAATTAATTCTGGAAACATCAATCTTTACAGACGAAACACAACACTCAAACACTCTATGCAGAGTTCTAGAATTTTACACTCAGAGCCCTCTATTAGATAAAGTTTTACACTCAGAGCCTTCTATTAGATAAAGTTTCACACTCAGAGCCCTCTATTAGATAAAGTTTTACACTCAGAGCCCTCTATTGGCCGAGCAACCCTCGGTTTACCCCAAAGGTATAGTAGGAAATATTAATAGGAAGCTCATGATACTTCGCCCTAAAAGTGGATACCAAACGACAGTAAAACATATGTACAAAGTATCCAAAACTAAAGATCAACGATCCTCTCAAAGTCGATCTAAGGGCCACCTATGGGTTAGAATTCGTAGTTCGGGATGTAGTTTAAGATAAGCAGGGCTCTAAACCACTCGAGAAAAGAATATATTCTGTCCTTTTCTTGTGTAAATACAGCGCTTACAGCTATTTACAAGTGCAACGGCGGTAAAATCAATTAATACTGCTAATACTGTAGAATACAGGGTTAACAGTGCAATTTTGAGATTTTTATAACAGAATATCTGGAAATAAATACACACTTATTTCTTATCTTATCAATCATAGGTGAATATCAAATATATTACGAACAGAAGACATATGCATACAAGAATACAGCTTAATTTCTCAATAAAATGTTATAAAAGCATAATAACTAAAATCAGATAAATTAATAACTAATTACATAATAAACATTTGACAATAGCTTAGCCTTCGGCAAAATAACAATACATCCTACAGATTCTTACGTAAACAGTATTGTTAGTAGTAGATGTATAAAAATTGAATTTAATTAATCATATATTAAGTAAAAATAAGGGTTACTCCACATAAAATATAATTTAGATTTCCCAGTGTCCCAATTAACGTGCAAAAAGCGATCCGTACCGAACCTATCCGAACTTAAGAATAATAGTAAATAGGATTTAAATTACACAATTAAGCGCTTATTAGTGGAATATGAACATATAATCGATGCTCAACGTAATTACAAATGACAATAAATAGCATAAGACAAATTATCGTATTCAATTTTAAAAAGAAGCTTATCTTGTCAATTACATAAAATCTTAAAACCGGCTTCTTTCAAGAACTTGAATTTTCTATAATTTTAGGAGTAAAAGTATGTTCAAATATGTGTAAAACATGGAAAAGGTACAATATTCTTAATTTACAATACAAAACTACAACAAAAATCCTAACGAAATTATCACTACATCTCCCGGAATCTCTCCGAAAGAAGAAAAGAACCGCAAAAGTCGCTATATATTTAGCTTTATAATTAATGTAATTTTCATGAATTTTTAAATCTTAGAGAGTATATTTTAAAATTTCCCTTGTAATTTCAATCTCTTATTTAAATCGCTTGAGAAAATATCCAATTGACATCGATCATATCCCAACAAAGCCGATTCTGTTTCTGGCTAATTTGAAAGTGTATTTCAATTTAATAATAACTTAATGAAGAAAATAACGGGAAAAACTAACGGGAAAAACTAACGGAAAAGCTGAGATATTGCAACCACCAAACTAAACTGACACTCCGAAAGCGGTTCAAATTCAACTACTTTATGCGTACACGTATCGACAACATACAGCCTACGAAAGTACCAGATAAACATTGTCAATAGGAATAACAAGGCGCAAAAACAACCACCGAAACCCTACATTAAAGGGCAAATACATATAAAAAAGATAAAAGCCTTTACCTGGAATCTTTTTCGATATACAACATTTATATATCTTCAAATTAGAAATTCACACCGACATTATTATGTTTACTATAAATTTACAATTTTTCGGTAATGAATATTATAAAATGTAAAATATGAAATAAAATGCAGTCAGAATTACTCAAATCAATTGTAATTATTGAAACAAATTATAAGGAATTATTTGAATTATGGGAAAATATGTAAAAACAAACGCGTATAAATATATAACTGTTTTATTTTTGTTTAAAATGGTTGGTCACGACTTTTTCAAATGCCTTCGCGCCTTGATGAAATAAAATGTGGCAACTCTGGGTGCACAATTTGAGGTTACGTTTTTCTATTAAACACATTTTTGTTGGTGTTTATAATAAAGTTGTGCTAATCAATGTAATAATGTTTCTATATTGAAATGATAAAATAACACCGCAATGTTTTCTATATGTAAACAAACTCATCCAGCCACGGGCGTGGAACACGCAATAAGTTGCCACTTTTTCAATAAAAACGAAAGGAGTCTTGTAGTTACCGCTGCTAATATCATAAAAGTATTTCGTTTAATCCCAGACGTTGAGCGAAGTAGAAATGAAAAACTATCAGGTATCGAATAGGATGTAACACAATAACCAGTAGTTCTTACATTTACTTAAATTATAGAACATAGACCACCAAAATCGAAATTGGAATGTGTTAGTCAATACTCTTTGTTTGGGAATGTTATGTCCATTCAGAGTGTCAACTTGACCAACTCTCCTCGAGATGCTTTGCTCCTAGGATTTAAAGATGCCAAATTATCAGTTGTGGAATATGATCCTGAAACGCATGATTTAAAAACGTTAAGTTTGCATTATTTCGAGGAGGATGAAATGAAGGCTAGTTGCAACTTTTGCTCTCATAACATTTTATTTTTATTTATATTCTCCTGTTCTTTAGGATGGTTGGACACATCATTATCACGTTCCGATTGTAAGAGCCGATCCTGAAAATCGTTGTGCTGTAATGACAGTATTTGGTAAGAAGTTAGTTGTGTTACCATTTCGGAGAGAAAATGCCATCGATGACAGTGATCCGACCGATATAAAACCTATGTCGTCCAATTCGTACGGTTCTCGTGCTCCCATTTTGGCATCGTACATGATAATTCTCAAAGAATTTATTGATAAGATAGATAACATTATCGATATAGAATTTTTGCATGGATATTATGAACCTACGTTATTAATATTATATGAGCCGCTGAAAACATTTTCTGGGTAACAGATATTTGTAAATAGTATTGAAACTATTATTATTCTTGTAATCTTTTAGGCGAGTAGCTGTGCGGACAGATACATGTGCTATGGCTGCAATATCACTTAATTTACAGCAGAAAGTGCATCCCGTCATATGGAGTGTTGCAAATTTACCATTCGATTGTACAAAAGCAGTACCGATTAAAAAACCCCTCGGTGGCACTCTTATTTTTGCCGTAAATGCTTTAATTTATTTGAATCAAAGTATTCCGCCGTATGGAGTGTCTTTGAATAGTATAGCAGATGCATCTACGAATTTTCCGCTAAGTAAGTCAAAATCTCAACACGAAAATCAAATTTTATACGAATTTCCCTGGTTCTTGTAGTTACAGTGCAAGCAAGTAAAATATCGCCCATTGCTTCCTATCATCTGCTTTCTGTTTCACTTTCTCCCATTTTACTTCCACAGCTGCTCGGGCCTCATCCTTCCAGCTTCTTCTAGGTCTCCCCTCTTCCATCTTCCAACCTCCTTCACTTCGTAAACTTGTTACACCAACCTTTCTTCCCCCATTCTCATTATATGTCCATATATAGTTGTTTGAACATCTTGATCTTTATATTTTTCCGAAAACTTTACTAACTTTATCCTTTCTTGTTTTCCCTTAAATTTTTCTTAGGAGTCTCATTTCAACACTTACCAATTTGCTTCCCCACTTCCTTATGTTAGCGTTAGCTTCAGTATTCTTTTTTACAATTTCGGTTTTTATCTCAGTGGGGACTTCTTTTTGCCAAAGAAATGTGTGTTTATGGTATTGAAAAGTACTCGTTTTTGATATCCTTTAGTTAATTCCATCATCCAAATTACCTTTATTATTTATTCCCCTAAATACTTATAATTGTTTACCTGTTTTAATTGTTCCCCTTCAATTTTTATATTGTGTTTTTCTTCATTTCTCCCTATTATCATAGATTTAGATTTCTAGATGTTAATCTTCGTATAATGTTATTAGTTGTAATTGTATTTTTTCACTTAGAGGTGCAAGAAGATATTCGGCTCAGTTTAGATTGTGCCCAAGCAGGATTTTTGGAGGAAGACACTCTGGTTTTGTCTTTGAAAAATGGGGAATTGTATGTATTGACGCTTTTAGCCGACAACATGCGTTATGTCAGAAGTTTTCACTTTGAAAAAGCCGCTGCTAGTGTGCTTACAACTTGTGTACGTGTGAACTGTCGATATTTGATTTGCCCCCTATTAGATTCGTGGTATAAATATATATTTTAGATATGTGTTTGCGAAAACAACTACATTTTCTTGGGTTCTCGATTGGGAAACTCCCTGCTGCTGCGTTTTACCGAAAAAGAACAATGTCAAATTATTACCTTGGATGATTCACCGGAACCTAGCCTAAAAAGAGCTAAAACTTCAAGCGAACCGGAAAAGGTCCTGGATTCCATTAATGATTGCATGGCCAGCGATGTCCTTGACATTCGGGATCCTGAAGAGTTCGAAGTGTACGGAAATGAGAAGCAGACAAGTTTGCAAATAGCGAATTATGTGTTTGAGGTAGCTTGTAAACGTTTCTGTTTCGAGGTTTTTGAATTTAAATCGTTCATTTTCTTTTAGGTTTGCGACAGTTTATTAAATATTGGACCGTGTGGTAACATTTCTTTAGGGGAACCCGCTTTTCTAAGCGAAGAATTTCAGCAAAATCCAGATCTCGATTTAGAACTAGTAACGACGGCTGGATATGGAAAAAATGGTGCTCTATGCGTACTTCAACACTCCATAAGGCCCCAAATCGTTACTACATTTACTTTACCGGGGTGTTTCAATATGTGGACTGTTTGTAAAAACGACGATAAACATGCGTTTTTAATTTTAAGCCAGGAGGACGGATCTATGGTAAAATCAAACTTTATTTATTTATTTGATATTTTTATATACACTATTTACAACCAAATTTACTTGAGTGCTAATATTTTTCAAATTTATATATATACTACCACTATTTTTAATAACGTTCGATAGTTCGTTATATAATCCAACACCGCCAGTAAAGACACTTTTTGTTGTGCATTCCGTATTGTAGGGCTTTATGTAATAGTTATGTCGGTTTCTGGTTTTCATAATTTTGGACTCATCCGCATACATCTCCTATCCGTTAAATACATGGGTGCTTTACCTAATTTTATTTTATGTATAAAAATCAGTGTTCTACATATTACAGTTTGTTTAACATTTATAATGTTTAAAGTATTTAACATCAAATTAATTAACTGATAAATCTTTTCTTATTCTGTGCAGTGAAGTTATTTTTTTATTCATTTTATTTGTTGTATATTTTATGTGTTCCTTAAGCTCTAGATGTTTATCTATAACTATTCCTAAAAATTGTCTACTTGCTCTATCTTTATCTTATTTATTTTTATTTTACAATCATTTATGTTGCGTAATTTATATCTACTTCCAATACACATAAACGTGGTTTTCTTAAATTTAATACAAAGATTATTTCTACAAAGCCATTCAAAAAGTATTTGTAATTCTTCATTTAATACGTTCACCATATCTTCAACATTATTACCACTGATCTATATCATCAGCGAACGTACTTATATCACATTTATTTATAATAGACGCTATATCGTTAATACACATATTAAATAACATTGGGCCCCCTTGTGGCACTCCATATTTTGTTTTTATTTTTCTTGATACAATTAATACAATTAATTCTCACTTTCTGATATCGTATATCGTAAGTATGTTGAAAACCACTATTTTACAGTTCCACTAACTCCCACCGATTCCAATTTCGTAACTAATAATTCCCTGTCTATTGTTTCAAAAGCTCTTTTAACATCGATAAATACTGCAACAACTATTTGTCCTTAATCCATCTTCTTAAGCCACGTATTATAAATATCCATTAAACCCCGACTGATTAAGTAAGAAGATGTCTTTTAACAACAGTTTCTAACAGTCTCATAAACTGGCACTGTATTAATTGGTCTAAATTCCACACACTTCCTTAAACAAATTTAATATAACATCTTTATTGTTCAAAAATCCTTGACAATTGAATATATCAGATTATTATTATAGCGGTCAATTGTATTATTTAATTGCCATATATATTTTACTTTCGATTTAAAAGATTTTACAATTCTCTTGTAACTCAGACAGTTTATGTCAAACGCAGTGTGGTTAACATCAATATCTATTTGTATTTTTCAACCGCTTTCGTACAGTTTATACATTTCTCCGTTTTGTCATTACATTTGCTCGTTTCATGATAACCAGCACACTTAACACAGCATTCATGAATATATTTCTGAATGAACACGCAATATTATATTACCATAGTTTTTCTTTCCGTTATTTAAGTATTTTCTTTCAATTTTTATTTTTGTTCTAATATCCACATCTATACCCATTAATTTATTTTGACTGATAATTGCATCTAATACTTTTTCATCGCTTTCATCAATAACATCTTTTTCAATTCCTGTTATAATTACTTTCAAGGATGATTTCATGTTTATCATTTATGTTTGAGATTAGGTACTACAAACTGGTCACGAAATTAATGAAATTGATAACACTGGATTTTCCACGACTGTTCCAACTGTATACGCTGCAAATTTGGGAAATAATAAATATATTGTGCAAGTTACGACTGCAGCTGTAAAGTTATTGCAAGGTGCGTTTCTTTAGATTTCTATTAACACTGTACAAATAGAGACTTGTATTGTTTTTCTAATCTGTTTAGGTACCACACAACTGCAACATATTCCACTAGACTTAGGCTCGCCAATAATTCACGGTTCAAGTGCAGACCCTTACTTGGCTATTCTAGCAGCGGACGGGCAAGTAATAACCTTGATGTTGAGAGAATCCCGCGGCATGGCTCGCTTAGTTGTTAGCAAATCAACTTTAGCAAACGTAAAATCGCAAATGTGATGAGTACACGAACACATCTATTTAACCGGATTATTTCAGATGCCCATGGTAACAACCCTATGCCTATACAGGGATATTTCGGGATTATTTACCAATAAAATTCCGGATGAATTCACCCAAATCCCCGAAGAATACGACGTCGAAGTGAAGAACGACGCGGAGAATGAGGAAGACCTTTTATACGGCGACGATAGCGAATTTAAGATGCCAACTCTAAACCCCCCAAATCCAAAACCGAAGATCTTTTATAACTGGTGGAAAAAATACCTCATGGAGACGAGGGCTACGTATTGGCTATTTATAGTTCGCGAAAACTCAAACATGGAAATTTATTCGGTGCCGGAATTCAAATTATGCTTCATCGTTAGGAATTTGTGTTTTGGATATAAAGTTCTGGTCGATAGTTTAGAATCTGTGCCCTTACATAGCGAACTCTCCTCGGCCAATGAGGCGTACATACAGAAGCAGTACGATGTGAAGGAGATTTTAGTGATCGGTTTGGGAAATCGCGGTTCCAGACCACTACTGCTTGTACGACTGGAGAATGATCTCTATATCTACGAAGTGTTTCGTTTTCCGAGGGGCAATCTGAAGTTGAGATTTAGAAAATTGAAGCATAGCATTTTTTACGAGCCGAATGTCGCCGGAAAGATTGACACCGAGAATTCGGATTTCTATATGTTGCAGGAAAGAATTTCCAAGATGAGATATTTCAGCAATATTGCAGGTATTGTATTCCCTATTAAAATTTGGATTTGGATATTTTCTGTTCTGTATTAACCGATTTTAATTGTACGACCTGACGCGTATTTTTCATCGTAAATTTACAACAGAAGATACATTAACCGTGAATGATACCGTTTTTTTTTCTTTCGTATCTTTATTCATCGTACAATTAGTAATCCGTCAATTTTGCACATAAATATAATAATAATAATAATGTGACATAAACCTTGGGTTCGATACAATTAAATAACACTTACTTTCCAATTAAGTTATTTCATTTTATTAATAAAGGTCTTAATTCAAACTACCAACACAACAAGTACAATAATTCACTAACTTCAACAATTAACTGCACTGCATTTATAAATCACACTCTTACACTTCAACTCAATCGTATACAATCTAAAAACTATCCTATACGTACTCAAACGGCTCATTATATTATCAAATATCGTTCCAGTAAATTCCATTCTATAATTTTCGGGAACAAAAAGAAATATCTGGAAATAGGAACAGTTTTAATCCCATAAATTCAAAGAACCAATCAGAGCTAATTGAAACTAATGCGAGCAGCTTTAAAGCTGGCTATCTACTACAATTAAGAGTAGTTCTCATAGCACGATTCTGTCCAAATATTTTTCTTACCATTTCTCTTTCAGAGATTCTTATATTTTCGTAAAGCGCGTACAACAGGTCTTGTCAGGCTTTATATATTCTGCACTTGTACTTTATCTTTTGTTCGTCATTACTAGAGTAGTTTCGAAATGGGAAGGCACCGACACACAAACGGACCGTCAGTGAAGTGTGACGATAGAACCGAGCGAGATAAACATATATGCAATATCATAGCTGCAAATTTCAACTGCTTGGCCATTGATCAGCTGTTAGCTGTCGTTGAGCGTTCGTCAAGGCTCGTGCAGCTCCGTGTCATCCCGTTTTAAAACCACTCTTTGTAATAGGCATTGTATCCAAATTGAATTCTATGGTTGACTTCCATACTTCTATTGTTTTTACTACTAATTATTACGTCCAAATACTTAAAATTTTCAACTTCCTTAAACGTATATCTTCCAATTGTTACTTTAGTTTTGTTATTTGTTTTCTTCTTTTGTTTTGTCTTCTTGTTTTATTATTTTCGTCGATTTCTTCGGATATTGGCTCTTCTGATTTTGTTACGGCCTTATATGTGTATTCTTTTTTCGTTTCTTTTCCATCCTTTTTTGAATGCCCATTCATAAAATTCCCCCACTGCTCCTTTTTTATAGTTACTGTTATATTTCTTCTCTTTGTTTTCTTATGTGTTGGTATAGTTTGACGTTATTTTTGTTGTCGTTTTCAATTTCCGTCCTCATTTCCAAATACAACAGTTATTGAATAATAAATCCCTATTTATAGTTCCAAAAGCACGTTTAAAAACAAAAAAAAAAGATATATGTTAAGAAGATGTTGGCAAACTTATCTGCAAAAAATGCTGAAAAGACAGCAAGGGCAGACAAAGGGGCATGCAATCGTTAGGAAACCTGCAAAAATAAAATTCAGTCAGGTGAAAGTGAAAATATAAATGAATACAAACCGCCAAAACAACGAAAAGTGAAAAAACCCTAACTATTTTATCAAAGCGAATTTTGTACAAATAATGTTGGCGTTTCTCGCATCCCGTTTTTCATCTTGTATCTAAACAGTCTTCTCGTGTGAGACCTCTGACTTCCATATTTTCCTGTATAACTGATTTTCATCTTGTTCGAGGTCTTTTCTTCGGCTTGGAATCAATTCCCGTATTTGTTTGTTTTAGTATCCTATGGTTTTCCATCTTAACCAAGATAATTGCTTTCTTCAATTTTTTCTGTAATTCTTTTTATAATTTTATTATCTTTATAATATTTGGTATTTTTGGAACCGGAATTATTAAAGAATAATTGCACTCTGGGAAACTTGTAGTCAAAAACAGCCGTCGATTACATGCCTACACTCCTCGTCTACAGCGCCCTCTTTCCGCCTCGTCCGAATGCTGATGTAGCATGTCCGGGTTTAGCCACGTATAGACATTAAAAATGTCAAAAAATCCACTTCCAATAATACTGACTGTGTCTTTCAATATAGCTGAAGATATAATAGTTTTCAAATTTTTCCATAATTGTTGATTATTATTTTTATTCATGTCTAACGAACTGTATTAATACTTGGTTTTAGAGTCTTTAATTAGATGTACTACTTCATTACCGATTATTTGATAGCTCTGTTCCAACAGAGCAGTTTGCTGACGGTTCGCGATGACGTAAACCAATTGAACAACAGATTGGATTCCTTGAGAACTGAAATATGTTTTCTGATTGGTTCACGTGATCACGAACTGTCTGCAAAATGCGTATTGGAACAGAGCTCATATCTCATATTTTTCATATAACATAAAAGTATCTTATAAATATAAATGCGTTTTTTGTAGGATATAACGGTGTATTTATTTGTGGTACTAATCCCCATCTGCTATTCATGACTTATCGTGGAGAAGTGAGAACACACTCAATGATCATAGATGGAGAAATCTTATGTTTTGCTTCTTTCAACAACGTCAATTGCCCTCAAGGTTTTCTGTATTTCAACAGCATGGTAATCCCTTTGTTTTAATTTACATCGAACACCAGTTTATGCTCATATCGATTTTGTTTTCAAAGTCCGAGCTGAGAATAGGCGTCTTACCCACCCATCTAAGCTACGACGCTCCTTGGCCGGTAAGAAAGGTGCCGCTGCGATGCACACCACATTTTGTCACGTATCACTTGGAGTCGAAAACTTACTGCTTAGTCACAAGCATAGCGGAACCATCCCAGCAGTACTATAAATTTAATGGAGAAGATAAAGAGTTGTCGGAGGAAGATCGCGGAGATAGATTTCCATATCCGCCCCAAGAAAAGTTTAGCGTAATGCTGTTCTCGCCAGTTTCTTGGGATGTTATACCGAATACGAAAATTGATCTGGATGAATGGGAGCATATTAATTGTCTTAAAAATGTTGCCTTGGAATATGAAGGTGCTAGATCTGGATTGAAGGGTTATATAGCTATTGGTACGAATTATAATTATGGTGAAGATATTACATCTAGGGGAAGGGTTAGTAGATTTAGGAGAAAAGGAAAAACAAAAATTGTTTACGCTTTTATGTTTTGCAGATATTGATATATGATATTATAGAAGTTGTACCGGAACCAGGACAACCCCTTACCAAAAACAAATTTAAAGAAATCTACGCTAAGGATCAGAAAGGTCCCGTGACGGCTATATCGCAAGTTAAAGGATTTTTAGTTTCGGCAGTCGGACAAAAGGTTATTTAAACAGTATTATTTTTGCGTCTTTTAAAAAATTGCTATTGCTGCTTTTTCAGATATATATTTGGCAGTTGAAAGACAATGATTTGGTTGGTGTTGCATTCATCGACACGCAAATATATACTCATCAAATTCTGTCGATAAAAAGTTTAATTCTAGTCGCCGATGTATACAAATCAATTTCTCTGTTACGATTTCAGGAAGAATATCGCACTTTATCATTGGTGTCTAGAGTGAGTATTTAAAGAAATCTTTTCGGAAATTTTAGAAAAGTAATTATTATTTAGGGCCTGAGAGAGTAGTTAACTTGAATTGTAGGACTTGCTAAAAATATTACATCAACTTTTAGCATAATTTTTTTACAAAATAATGCTTTTCCGATTTTTTTAATATTATAAATTGCTGTGTCCTTTAAAACTAAAAATCGCGGAGTATATAAAATTTAACATCGAAAATTAAAGCAATTTCTCATTTAGTGCCAACTTTCTTTGTAATTACATATGCAAAGTGTACATAAATTGCCGGAAAAGCTATCCGCAGCGACATTCTTCGTCCGCTTCTGAATCGAAAAGCTATGTTAAAATGTTGATATTTAAAACATGCGAAGATGTTTTAAATATCGTTAAGAAAAACTCAACAGTCTCTTCCCTGCATAAATTAATAACATTTGACGCCATAGATGGCGTTAGAATCAACATGGTCGCTACGTTTCCTATTGTTCTACAACGTTGTCCAGTGTGTTTTTTCGTAAAAATATGTTCATGATGAAGTGCTAAAAACAAACTTTGAAGTCAAATAGAAAACGTTTACGAAAAAATAGTATTAAAGATTCTTTATTATATATCTCCATCAGCAGATATCGAACAATAACGCTTCTTTGTGGATTAAAAGTCCGAATTTCGAAAAGTATGGTACAATATGTTCATGTTGAAATTTTCGATACAGAAATTAACATGGGGTAATCCCACGTGTAGTTTTTGCGCCAATTTATATACCCGATATTTATTGTACTACGATCTGCTCCTTTTAAAGGACTTTAGGCCTTGCGAAGTCTACGGTATCGAATACCTCATAGATAACAACACCTTGGGATTCCTACTGTCAGATGGTGAAAGGAATTTGGTGCTTTACATGTACCAACCAGAAGCTAGAGAGTCATTCGGTGGTAATTACATCCTCTTATCGTTGTAAAAGGCATTAGTGATTCTAGTTTACGTCTTGCAGGTCAACGGCTATTGAAAAAGGCCGATTTTCACGTTGGCCAACCTATCCATACCTTTTTCAGACTACGTTGCAAACTGGGTCACTTGGGAGATGATAAAAGACTAATGGCTGGTGCAGATCGAAGACACATTACAATGTTCGGTGGGGAAATCTTGGTGCGATTATTAGTGGCTATAATTTAACGTGTAAATTTTCAGCAACCCTTGATGGTGGTCTTGGGTATATAATGCCGATACCCGAGAAAACTTATAGGAGACTTCTTATGTTACAAAACGTGTTGGTCTCACAAGGTTCCCATGCTGCGGGGTTGAATCCTAAAGCTTTTAGGTATAATTTTAATAATAGTGTTAATAAACAGAAATTTATATTAACGGTGTAATTATATGCTTTCAGAACATATACGACTTGGAGAAAACAATCTGGGGGACCTTGCAGGAGCATAATTGATGGTGAATTAGTCGGAAACTTTCTTCAATTGCCAATTAATGAGAAAGCTGAGGTAAGGCATCTACACACCTTGCGTATGTCTGTTCGGTAAGCATATTTTTTTTACAGGTTTCAAAAAAAATCGGTACGAAAATAGAAGAACTTATAAGTGATCTATCTTGCATTGAAAAATTGACTGCACATTTTTAAAAGATCTAGTTAAAAACATTTTTTTTTCATTCTCTTTTAAGTACATGTATTAATGACATGATAATTGTGTGTAATATTATTTTCATTTTGTAAATATGAATGATTTAGTAAAGTTCTTTTTTAAACTTCTTGATTAATTATTCTCGTGATACTCTCAGCAGGGCCGATCCTGACGACGCGATATTTCTATACGCATGACCTTCGTGAAGTTTTAGAGGTCTACCAGAAGTGTCATTTCGTCCTCCTAATGTTTCCACCACCTTGCAAGTTTCTTTTTATCGATAAACCTGAGCATTTTCTAAAGATATGGTGAGCAATATTCATTGAAGAGTTTGATTTTATATCACTCACTAATCCATGAAATTTTCTTACTGGAGTAGGATAAATGTATTATTATCTAAAATAATATTCATACTCAGTGATAATTCTTGTTTTGCTTCTTCAATACAGTTTGTGTGTTTTTTTTTCTGTTTCAGTGATTGTATTTGGTGTATAGAATCAGTAAGTTCAGCACTTATTTAGAATGTTAAAATTCGCCTTCACTTTTCCACGTGACAATTTCCTCTTTATTTGTAATTTTTATCCTTAATTAAGAAAAACTCCCATCATTTCAAGTTATAAGGGTTTCTTAATTATTTGAACGTATGTTACGAGGGACAATCAAATATCAACGAGCCTTCCCTTTCAGACGCGACGTTCTGCCAGAGAAGGCTCGTTCATATTTGATCACCGTAATACATGCATTAATACCATGGAACCGCAACTTTGTTTATCATCAGCAAGTAATAACTTCAAATTTTAAAAATTCTATTTTCGCACTTGTTATTTTGGTTCGTGCTATTGCCTTATGTATAAGGCCGCGGGTGATCAATTGAATTCATAATTAGAGTTAGTTATCAGTATTACAACTTAATTGGTAACATATTTTTATAGCTTTCAATGAATGTCACTTCAAATTATCAACTGTCACATTTGTAAGAGTCTAAAGTGTTCAATTTATAACACAAAACGGTAATCCTGCATTTTAGGGATCCGAGTCGTTGGGTATCATCGGGTACCCACACACCACGCCCTTTTCTACAGGGGCATATCAAATCGTAAACAGGCAAAACACGCCATAGGTTTTATATAGATATACTCTGTTCGCAGTATCTGATACAAATATAGGTAATATAAGAATTTTCGAAAATACAAACAATAACCTTTCTTAAAAACCATTTATATTTTTTCACATACATAAATTTCCAATTTATGTATGTTATTCTCCAAAGAGAATATATCGTAAACATTTCAAAACGATAAAATTTTATTATTGTTTTTTTTACTGTTTCATTGTCATGTCTGCACCACACAGAACACCACTAATAACATTTATTTATGTTATTGGTGGTGTTCTGTGTGGTGCATATCTCACTGACATTATTTTCCTTTGAAGTTTTCTGCTGAGAATGGCAACTTAGTTGCGGAAACATGTATTCAGAGTTCTTTACTCGTCAAGATGGCAAGGGTATTTTTTATTTTTAAAATTATATTTGTTGTAGTTTAAGCATAATTTTCTAATTTTTTTTCCATCTTTAAATATATCATTTCCAAACTGAATTATAGTACTCATGATAAATTTTATTAATTGTTTACAAACTTTTTACGCGTTCGGTAATCACTAATACACAGTCCTTGCAATTCTTTCACGTTCGGTAATGAAAAGTTATCCACAAAATCTAAAATCACGTGACCAATATCTAGCTCGCGTCGCTTACCTCCGGGATGCACTTACCGAACCCCCCAACTATATGTAGTAGATTTGGCGCGCGTCATTTAGAAACGGTTATTTGACGTAGGGCTCGTTCGTTTCACCAAGTTTATCGAGTAGAGGACCAATCAGGCAGCCACAAAATTTCCGCAAAACAAGTGCGAGTAGAAATATTGCCTTGGCGACGGGCAAAATCTGCCAACCTTACCTTTTAAACCACAAAATCCTAACTCTCCCTGCGCTATTCATCCTTGAATCGGTCTCACTAATTCGCAAACCGATGTACACAAAAGACATCATCACAGTTACGTCACAAGACGCTTGGATCATGATCTTTATTTACCCAATATAGAGTTAACTAAAAACTTAATCATCTATAACGCAATCAAGCTATACAACCATCTCCCAATCCAGCTTAGATCGATTCCAACCTAAGTAGATTTTCACAGGAAGGTAAAAGCATACCTCCTAATGCAACCCCTTTACACGGTTGGCGATTTTTCCCGGGGAGGATAAAATTAAAGGTTTCCCCTTTTTCTTTATCTTTGACAGCTTATTGTATCCAACACTAGTATTTCCCTTGTCTGTTGTACCTGTATTTTTTAGTTGAATTTTTTTACTTTGCTGTGTCCACAAAATTTGTAATTTTTATATGACAATAAAGCACATTTATTTATTTATTTATAATTCTTAGTAAAGCAGTATACTTAGTAGGGTGTCTAAAATGGCATTGCAAGGCGGCCTAACACACAGAACCGGTCTTAACTATGAACATATAAAAGATACACACAGAAGACAGGTTTATTATAAACACCATTATTATGTCCTATATTCATATTTTGTCATTTTATTTCATATATTTCAACGACAGGTTACCATTCGTGTTGAAAGACAAAATAACAAAAGCTATTACAAAATGCATTGTTAACCAAAAGGAAAAATACCATAAAAATATGTATGCGGTAAAATACGATATAATTTAATCTATTTTGGGTTAAAGTTTATAAATATCGAATGATACAGCAAATAATTGTTTATTAGCAAAACTCAGTTGCAAATCAGCACTGGTACAATAGTGAGCCGTCATAACAAAGCAAGCACGATTAGCAATTTATGATATTCGTATTAATTATAATAATAATGTTTATTTAATGAAATATATTTTTAATACCTCACTAAAAAACTGAAATAGTTCCATTATTTTTGGGTGGATCAACTCTTCCCACTCTTTTAATAACTTGTGTTAAAAAAAATTTGAACTTTTACGCACGCACGCGCGTTTGTTGCTAGCACAAGCGGGTATAAATCAATAAAAAGGGAGAGTTCAAGAGATTATCGCATATCCGCAAGATACTTGATTCGTTGCAACTTTAAAGATCAATTCTCTAAAGATGCGTGCTTTATTATTGTTGTGTACTATTTTATTTATTTCTAAGAACGTAAATGCATGGGGATTCTTCCACCATGGAAGAATGGTTGGGGGTAACTTGGGAAAACCTGTTCATCATAGACATCTAAAATTGAGAAGTGTGCCCGAAAAATGGTTTATGCAAAACTTGGATCATTTCGATCCAGGAAATGACAAGAAATGGAGACAGGTTTGGATTGAATGGATGTCGAAGAAATGCTTTTCCTTTTCTGATGTTGGTCTGTTATAGCGATATTTCGTGAATGAAGAGTTTTATACCAGTTCACCGAAGGGACCTGTATTCCTCATGATTGGAGGTGAAGGTAAGGCGACGAAAGATTGGATGATAAATGGTACGTGGATTGAGTATGCTAGAAACTTTAAGGCACTTTGTTTCCAACTGGAGCATAGATACTACGGTGACAGTCATCCAACTCCGTAAGCATAAAAAAAATACTTATTGACTTTTAGAATTATTTATAATTACTTACTGCGAACATTGGTTTTTTAATAGGGATTTAAGCATTAAAAATTTACAATTTCTGACAAGTCAACAAGCCCTAGCCGATCTGGCTGTATTCATTGAGGCGATGAATGAACAATATGGACTTAATGAGGATGTGAAGTGGATTGTGTTTGGTGGGTCATATCCTGGTTCTTTAGCTGCTTGGATGAGGATGAAATACCCACATTTAGTTCATGGCGCTATGTCTGCCAGTGGTCCTCTTCTAGCAGAAGTTGATTTTAAAGGTAAATAATAAATATATAAATTGCAGCCTTCCAGTCATTCCGGTATTGCAAAAATGGTATGTGTATAGTATATATTGGTAGTAAGCATTATATGGATAAATTAAAATGAAATCTTTACCTATCTAGTAAGTTAAGTATTTATTCTTCTTAATCATATCATAAACACACATCCTTATGTTTACTAATAACGACCCCATTTGATAAACTATATTTTTGTATTTTCACTTATTGGGAGGAATGATTGAATAGAAATTCGTAGAAAGTTTGCGCCAGGAACAATTATGAAATAACTTATGCTTGATAAGTATATTTAGAGTTTTCTCTATATTAACACAGCATAGTCATCAGAATTGTTTTATTGTGTGTAACTTAATTTTGTACAGCAACAACGAGAACTATATTTCCCCTATCCCAACATGCATCAACTCATACCTAGACAACTTATATATGTATGTATGTGCTGCCATCTATGTTTAACAATGCTTTGAAAACGAATGAGAAATTAGTAATTGAGGGTAATTGCTGATAACGTCACACTACTTATCGATCCTCGCGAAGTCTTGGTTGCATAAATACTAGCGGTGGCAACGAATTAAATAACCATAAATACAAATAACAGCTTAGAGTCCGTGTATTATAGCTCTCGCAATTGAACAACCGACTTTTGACATTCCGTCTTTTCATAACATCGGTTGCCACGTATAATACAAAGAATATCGTATGCGCGAATTATGCATGTATGGAATTATGTAACATCATATGTACCGTTCAACACACTCGATGAGAGTGGCGGCGTATTCAAAAAGTCCAACCCTTAACAGTTGATTGGCATTATTGTGTAATTAAAAAAAACAAACTGAACACTGAGATACACCAGAAGTTTACGGAAAATAAAACTGTAGGGTTAACTGGGTCAGGTTCTTAATCGAGACGGTTATTAACCTGATTAATGCACTTTACGGACGGTTTCTTATTTTCTGGTATCACCTATGACTGAAACCTAACCTAAAAAATGCAACATACAGAAAATGAACGCAAATTAAAGGCTCATTACGCTACGGATTCAAATGATGAAGATGAATAATTGGTTATTATAAACAAGCAAAATGCCATTTTTACCAAACAACACGACATGTAAAATTTCACATAGCCACAAAAGCTCGAAAAACCTGCGTAATCCTATTCAATTGGGAGTATTAGTGCTGACGAAAAAAAATTGGCAATGCTGTGAGTTTTTCCAAACAAAAAAACTACATAACCTCACATTCTGCTTTCATAGCATATAAATGTCCAAGTGTTAATCTATCTAGAGTCCGTCCATAGTCCGTGTAAGTTAAAGTCAGCCCTCGAGCAGAATAGAGTATTTTTTTTTCATCAATAAATCTAAAACAAAACAATTCTCGTTTACATTTGAACGCCCCTCGTACTATTAAGCAAAAGGCGTGTACAACAATTCCACATACCAACTTCGCTTATACCTAAATTTTTGAGTGGTGTTTGATACATAAAAAATGTATTAAAATTTGCAGACTTTTTCGGCATATTGAGATCTGTTTTCTTTTGTTGTTTAGGGTATTATGATGTTGTCAACTCAGCTCTTACAACTTCTGACAG
>JARFOC010000265.1:121264-150839 GCA_031763485.1 Osmoderma eremita | reverse complement strand
TTATTATTATTATTATTATTATTATTATTATTATTATTATTATTATTATTATTATTATTATTATTATTATTATTATTCCTGAACGTTCAATAATTCGTAATAATAATTTCTGATTTCTGCACAGTACATTATTAAAGCCAATTCGATAGTTGACAGCAAGTATGACAAGTGAAACCAATTTGTAGTACCTAATTGCAAATTCACAACAGTTCAGTGAGAGGATGGACCGCAAAATGCTTCTCAATTACATTTAGTCAGAATACCCTATTGTGCAAAACGAAACAATCAATAATTGACTTTGTTATTTACTGGTGAAAATATAACGACATTGGCTTAAATGGTAAAAAAAACGTTAAAGCAAAATAATATATAAAGTACATTACCTACAATTGCATTAATTAACAAAATAAATATTAATAAGGCTAATAGAACAAATAAATCAAATTTGTTTTATACAACTACAGTTTCAAGTAGGAAAATTCGCATATTTCGGAAAGTTTATAGGTACTCGAGTTTTTATAAAATAATATAAAACTATTCTTAAAATTTATATAGTGTAAATATTTTGTACAACTAAGTTTAATGTTAATTATAATTGCGTTGAAAATATCTAATATACAGACGTCAACTTATGGTAAGTTTAAGTATGGGAATAGTAGGTGAAAAATTTCTTCCTTAGAATGTTTTATCATATCTTCCCTATTTTAATGAATTATATATATCTAAGTATAAATTAGATGTCGTCAGCAATAAGATCGAGTCAGGTATGTAAATTAAAAAGGAAAAAAATAAATTGGACGAATAAAGTTCAATTTAGTGTTGCTTTAGTTAACTGTACGTTATGTTATATGCTCTTTGACCTTTGATCTTTCTAGGCCGTTAAATGTTAAAACTTCTCTGAGGTTTTAAAAAAAAAATTATCCAGGCTGTATTGTATACTTAAATTTGAATTCGTAGGAATCGCGTTGTAATATACTGCAAGATTTGGATTACGAATACCAATTCTGTAGCTTTTTTGATACCAACATTTTGCTCATGTTATACACAAAATAATGGAAAATATAACTGAACAATGTCAATATCATATTATATTTTTGATGCCACCTTTAATAGACCTACAATTACTTTACAAAAATTATTTTTGTTGATAAATTTTATCGAATCTTTATTAGTTAAATATGATAAAATCTTGACACATAAGATCAATAAAATATTTTAGTATTCCATTTAAGGTTTTTCGCGACACCCTCGCAAAAAACAGAGCCGCGGGATGTTTCCCGGAACCCGCAATTGGCATATCAACTTCGATAGCCAAACAAATTAGTTTCTGGTTAAAACAGCATGTACTCCACTTTTGAAGCAATTCTCCTGGTCTAGTAGTACATGTGAAAGAGCGCATCTCACCTACTTATGTCAGAACTGGAGAATTACTAAAACTTGACCGTAAATGGGCCAAAACAACTACTTCTGTGTTACACTACAGATTCAGAAAACACCTACACAGAATCGGGTTATCGGAACATTACCGACCATGTATGGAAGACGAAGAGACAGTATAGCACGTTATGTGCCACTGTCCAGCGGCTACCCGAATCAGGTACTCCATCTTTAAGGGCCCGGACTAGTTCGATGAACTCTGGGATGGTATCCGCTGTACAATAGGACCTAGGAGCCGTAGTAGAAGGAATGATTGATCGAACCAGACGAATGACATTGCAACACCAAGTAACCAAGTAAATAACTAAGCTTATAAATTCGTCAGATAAGAATCTTTTTCTGTTTTTTGCCAACTTTGGCCAACCATTAATCTTTGTTTCTTTTTTTCGCACACTTCGCAGGCCGCGATCTTGTTTTCAAGCTTTTGTCTAATTAACTTACACGGGAATTTTATTTGATTGACCTTCCATATTGCAAGGACTGTGGGGCAGCACAATAACAGATGTAAGTTTTATATCTGTTATTGTGCAGATGTAAAACTTACATCTGTTATTGTGCTGCCCCACAGTCCTTGCAATATTTTCTTACATCTGTGCTTCAAACTTCATTTTGTTGCACATATTCATGCACGTATTAGTTTACATGTTGCAAAGGGTATAAATCGAAGTTAGATAAAACTACAAAATACTATACGATAGATCAATGAACGCACTGATGGTGTATAAAAATAATAATAGACGTATTTTAATAAGGTATTTATTATAACAGTCACCCTAAAGCATTAATCAGCAATAAGTATTAGTTGGTATAAGTAGGACTTTGATTATGACTAATCTTTGATAAAATACTGTATATCACTATTAAACATAGTAAGTAAGTTGCTTTAAACTTGCATTAGTCAGAAAGTAAGTACTCTGTAATTGTAACAAAGCCATAATATCAAAAATCTTTGGTAAAACGGTCACACCTTTCATAAACATTATCTTCCAATAGACAAAAAAACAAAAACGAAAAACCATATTCGCTAACTAATACGGAGTATCGGGAAATCCACACCACACAAATTGATTCAATAAAATTCGGACCATATGTTTCAAGAGCACGTCGGCTCTCATTGTCAATCACTTCCCGAATTTTCTTAAATCAATTTGTGTGGTGTGGATTTCCCGTTACTGCGTATTAGTGATGGGTACCAGCCCACAGTCCTTGCAATTCTTTTACGCATATTTGCTAAACTTTAATAATACGTATATTCTGAGTTTTAATGCATTGGATTTAATAATAATAATAGTAATAATAATGGAACTTTATTGTCCAACAGGATATAATCCAAATAACGGGACAAAGAACAGTAGAAAACTTCACACGTGATATACACAAAAACAAAAGTGATAGCTACATAGAAAATGTAATTCAAGATAAAATACTTAAATCAATGCATAGTCAACAAATATCAAATTATATTTTATATATATATTTTATTCGCAATGCCACACATAATATATGTTGGTGTCCTTCTCAGACAGTTAGTCCTTGACACAGGCAGCCGATATGCGCATTGCGCATTGGAAGACGCGGAACAAGGAAGGGTATGTGCTCGAGAAGGAAAGGACAGTCTACGATATGGTTCAATATACCTTCCAAAAACCTGAGACAGATCCCCCCATCCCGTCTCGGATCCAAGGAGGACATGCCATGACGAGACAAAAGATCAATTGACGGAAGACCTCTAGAGGGATAAGCACCATCTACTTCATAAGACAGAAAATTTAGAAACTTACGATGTATTCGATCGAGTTTCAGACGGATTGGACACCATATTTGGGAACCGTACTCAAATTTTGATAAGACAAATGCGTGATATAGATTAATATCCTTAAAATATTTAGAAGCACCCTTCAGAAATCCCAAGGATCTCGAAGCTTCAGAAACGACATTACCGATGTGATCTTTAAAGGAGAAACCAGTGTCGAATATAACGCCCAAATCTCTAATGACTGATCTTCGCTCAAAGCAGAAATCGCCAATGCTGTATCTGAAGTTGATGGATGAGGACGTGCTCACATAAGAAGCTAAATAGCATTTATTGATGTTAATTTGAAGCTTATATCGAGTACACCATGTTACCAATCTCTCAATGTCAAGTTGAAACACTAAGGAATCATTGACTGTGGATATTTGATTAACGTTTTTTATATCGTCTGCATAAGCTAGGACTGGGCAAATGTTAATCCGAAGTTACGGGTTTGGTGCTATAGGCACGATGCGAGAGTCGTACAAGGGAACATTATTTACTTTAGACTATCATAGACGTTATTCTAGATAGATAATAAAGATATCTAGACAAATATCTTTCTTGTTGCTTCAACAGTAGATGGTGCAGATCCTGTTAGCAATGCCGGACGGTTTTCACAACTCGAAACATGGAATACCCAGGTTCCACGACCTTACGCAATTGGCAAATACGTTAACGTTTGTACAGTAAGTACGGATGAGAGAATTTGCAAATACTTGAGATCAAACCAAAAACGTGGTGGTACTTATGTGCAATGGCAAATACGTCTTTTTCTAGTGACAGAAATTGCGTTTGTCGTGTTTGTCATTGTAATTTGTTGTAATTCAATTTATATATTAGGTGAATAAAATTGGTATTATTTTTTGGCATTCTGTTTAGTTAAAAATAAAGTTTTTATACGAAATTTAATAATTGTTCAAATAATAATCTTCAAATTGGTTATTTTATAGTAAGAAAACGATCGTTTTCTTATGAATAGGCTTAGTTAAACTTCCCCATATTTTGGTCTAAGAAAATATTGCTGTCCGGATACATAAAATAGAGTGTCCTTGAGTAAATACAGATTTACATAGAAATATGCATTTCTGTGCCTGTACGTATGATAATTATTGCTCTAAACATAAAGTAAGATATTGTTATTACTATTCTACAGCAAGCAATGTTAGCTTATATGACAAACTAATATTATATATTACAACAATTATATTCAGGAAATATTAAGACTTCCAAATAATTTTAACATTAGGTGTTCTCCCTAAACTAATTAAAATTGTATAAAAATATAATTATAGAAATTTATGTTTTTAAAAAAATAGACTCCGACTTTATGAATTAAAGACAAATAAATATTGTGGCATTGCTTAGAATATAATTATAGAAGTTAAAGGGCGAATACAATATTATGCTGTCATCATCAGTAATAGTAAGAACGTGAATGTGGTATACTTTGACCCAAATTCTTTCGATCCGTTCATTTTATGAAAATTACAGTGCGCTTGACGAAATTACGCGGATCACATGTTGTACATGTTCTTACATACCTTTTGTGTGACTATTGTGTTATTAGATATCGCCTTGTAAATGCTTATTCGTCAGTCCCAATAATTAGACATCCTAATATATTATTACTTTTTCACAACCTTGTTAATCGTTGAAAAAGAAACATGTATACAGATTGAATTCCTGTCAGTCGCTTACGAGGTGTGTAAACTAAGTAATGAGACTGATACTCTTAAATATTTTTATTCGAATATAATTACAATTGAACGTTTCTCGCTCAAAATAACTCCCTTGGGAAGCCACACAGCCGTGGAGACGCTTCTTCCATTCCTCATCGCATTGCTGGAACTTGAATATTGGAATCGCCTTTAGCTGGCCGATTACAGCCGTTTGAACGTTTTCGAGTGTCCCAAAATGATGTCCCTTCAGATGAATTTTCAATCTTGGGAAGAGGAAAAAGGCACAAGGACTCAAGTCAGGTGAATAAGAAGGCTGAGAAGCCACGGATATATTTTTACTGGCCAAAAAGCCGTTTATGAAAATTGCTGTGTGACAAGGCGCATTGTCATGATGCAGTAGACTCTCTATGCGTAGCGCGTGCAACCGATATATAGTGACAATTTCTTACAAGCTTTTAATTTTATTGGGTTTCCCTGATAAAATTTCCTCCGGTAGTTTGTTTTTCCAGTCTCCACTCTAACATCGCGCCCTCCCTCTGTGCATAATCCAATAACGTTTCCATCGTAAACAACGTCTAATATCGATTTTGCGTTCGGAATCTAGTCCTTCGGACGCGAATTTTCATTTTGGAAGCTTTATTTTAAGCTCAACCGATTGTACGACAACCGTTGGCCTGCTAATGACGTTATGGAGAAATATAAAGATATTCTTATTGAAATAACACCGGGGCGGCATCCCACTAGGCAGTCGGCCGACGCTATTTTTAACCGAACCACTTCCAAAAATCCAATTTGCGTAGAGACGCCACTCAAAATTATTTTGGGGTCGGATATTATAATCAATACGTTTATGTTTTATGTTCGTTGAAATGAAGTGAGGGACACGTTGAAAGGAGTTAAATTTAGCCTTAGAGTATTTTTACTTTATTTTTTATTTGCTTTGTTTCAATACCATTTTTTTTGTGGTATACATAATTCATCAGTCATTGAGGTACTTATCATGACTCGGAGCGTACGTGTAGTTTTGTTTACGTGAAGTGCTAGTCGCTTCAAGAGAGGAAGTTGTACTGGATTTGTTCTCCTCAACATTGAAGAATACCGGAGCGAATAATCTCAAAGCAAAGATCACTCGCCCGGAGAGTTATTCGATCGATCCACCTGTACGTTAGTAGCCTAGCGCTCTTACGACTAAATTATCCCGCCTAACTAGTTACATACGACGTTTCGATAGTCCATTTACTGTAATCTACAGGGTTGTCTTCAGAAAGGCCTTCAGGTTTACATAGTAATAATGTAATGCCAAAAATTTCTCATAGTTAGGTCCTAACATATCATTATTAAATCTGTATAGTTTTGGCATTTTGCAATCCTTTGACTTCTTAGGATTTGTATTTTTGTGACGAATGAAATGTGGACGTCATTAGCAAAGTTATCAATGAGAAAATCTACTTGTAATAAAAATCGCACAATGCGAAAAATACTTTTATTTGTTTCTGATTCCACGGACTATACATATGTATATTAAAAGCTGGAAAGCTTGTGACGAGAGAATATACAAATCTTCTGCATATAACATGCGTGGTCCATGCATTGCACCGCATTTGTGACTGAAACCAATTTCCACCAACTCTGGACAAATTAATATCCTTATGTAATTTTTTTTTGCAAAACACCTTCACGAGTAGTTTTATATAAAAGCATATAAAGATTGCGAGGACTGTGGGGCAGCACAATAAACACACTCTTCGGATTGCTCCTCCACTTGAAAATAGGAATTCACGTATTCCCGAAACACTTGTCGTCCCGACTTAATTAATACTTTGTGAGGGAGGAGTAATCCGAACAGTGTGTTTATAAAAGCATATTACCAACTATTTCCTTGCCACCTTCCTCAGTAATTACACGACGGGGGATTGGACAGAAGCAAGTCTCTTTCATCACAGTCATTTCCAGCTGATAAAAGACTTTGTATTACAGTTACCTGAAGATGCTATTAGCATTACTGAATGCAAAAGTCGTATTTCAAAATCAAAACTGATTTCATGATTTACGATTTATCAATGAGAATTTTAGTAACTTGCCAACAACAATAAAATTCTTCTGAAAATCAAAATATCAAAATATTAGGGTCAAAACCTAGTAATAAGTATTTACGTCTGTATGGCAGTACAGTATTTGTACACACATCTGAACAAATGATGGATAGAAAAGCTGACTTAGGAATTTTGTTAGGTTATAATGAAGTTGGGTATAGACTTTTGATAAATAATAGAATAATTGTAGCCAGGACAAGTAGTAGTAGGACAGCAGAAATAATTGATTGTTCAAGTCGACTGGGTTGGCGATAAAAATGATCGTAAATCAACGTCAGGACTTGTAATTAATGCATTTGGAAATACAATAATTCTGTTATAAAATCTAGCACTCATGCAGAATATGTTGTGCTCTCTGAAGCCGTTACCGAAATAATATTTATAAGAGAAATATTTTTATTTGTTTTGTATTGTAAACTAAAAGTAAGGAGGCGTGTTAAGAAAAGGTACTCTTAGTTTTATTATGTTTATCATATATTATATATCGGCTGGTAACACAAGTGTGATATACAAGATGGATGATATGTAGCTGTTGTGTGTGTGTTGTGCAGGGGAGCGAAAAGGGTATTGCAGTTTTGGCAATAAACAGGATGGCCGCAAGCCTAAGTATCATACCACGGTATAGCTACCAACCATTAATAAACGAGAAATAGAATTCCAATAATGCAATTAATGTTGGCAATAAAACTACGAAAAACGTAATGTTTAATGTTGAAAATGCGACCAACCTCCAATATTTCTAAATGTGATATTTTGATAAGAATTTCAAGGAAATTTCCCATTGTTTTTAATAGATTTATTATAATATCCCTTGCCCCTCCCACTACCATGTAGTGTCGCTTTTCTCGATAGGCGCCACAACCGACAATAGTGTTAAACGCCATTCTTTGTGGTCTTGTAAACGTAAGTAATAAATTTTGATTTTTAAATAAGTTTCTTAGCTTTAATTTGGGAATTTAATAGACATGCCTAAGATTCACTACTATTGGCATTTCCTGATTGTCCAAGCGTTTATAGGGGTTCAGGATCAATTCGCTTTCATAGGTTCCCAAATCATCCAGGAACATTGAAAACTTGGAAGGAAATATGTTACCTACACGATTCCGCAAATGTACAATATCGTTATATATGCTCTAGGCATTTTCATATTTCTGATTATAATTATTATTCTATAAAGAAGTACTTTAATCGTGATGCTATCCCTCATGCACCCTTTTCGAAAGTTAGTAATGATGGATTATCTCCAGTATCATCCACTTCTGAAAATGAACCAGGTAATTTACTTTCTTTAGAACTAGGTAGTGGCCATTCATCATTGAATACAAGTTTTGAAGTAGTTAATCATGATAACTGCATTCCGCCTACACTTTCCTCTGCTTCGTACAATAATATTGAACTAGTTGATCATGATTATTGCATTTCCCCTACACTTTCCTCTTCTTCGGACAATAATATTGAACTGGGTGATCATGATTATTGCATTTCATCTACACTTTCCTCTTCTTCGGACAATAATATTGAACTAGGTGATCATGATTATTGCATTTCGCCTAGACTTTCCTCTTCTTCGGGCAATAATATTGAACTAGGTGATCATGATTATTGCATTTTGCCTACACTTTCTTCTTCTTCGGACAATAATATCATCACCCCATCTCTGCCACCCACACAAATGTCATCTTCAATTACAACAGAATTGTGTTTAAATTCTTCCACGTCAATTTCACATATTCCATCTGCAGATGTAAAAAAAAATAAAGGTTTTTTACGTGATGTTGCACTTAAAAGGAACTAATTTTCTTCTACTCAGTCCCGGAATTTTTATTATATTTATAATTACTTACATACATGTTTCTTACTCTGTTTTTAGAATTATTATTATTATTTATTATTATTTTCGAGTTTGTGCTGTTTACGACATATCTAGAACAAAAGTCTCAGATATGTCTGTGATTTCTGCTAATTAAACATATTGGTCAATATTTCCACCTAATCTTTAATTTAGCAATGCCGTAAATAAATTTTTCATTATAACTTTTCATCTTTTACTGTGAATATTACGACTATTAGCAAAACATTTTATTCTCACAAATGATTAAAAGCCGAATTAAAAATGTAGTTAGGGCATTATTAAATTAAATCAGATGTAAATTCGACCCGTTATTAGTAGACGTATCACACTGATGAGATTAAGAAAAATCGAAACATATCTAACTTTTAAATGTGGCGCCATATTTCATAAGCACGATTCCCTCGTATTTTCGTATTTGGCCGTGTACCATACCGGAGGGCGCTGTATTGCAATAACGTGAAGTTGCGTGTTGCGAGCGAAATGTACAGGGCTCGCGTTTCTCTTTAATTGCTTTAATTGTTGTGTGTTGGCTGTAGTATTATTTAGAATAATCATTAAGAGTTACAAAATATCTTTATTTATAGTATGGGAGCAGGTCAGTAGTTAATAAAATGGTAGAGTTTAAAATACCCGAATTGATGTTGAAGATTATGGAAATTGGAAGTAACGTGCGGTTCATTTTAAACAAGCAGAATAAATTCAAACTTACAATTTTATTCCATTCAAATCTGCAAAATGTAATCGTTATAGCTACAATAAAACATTCTATGTGAAACTGTCAAGGTTCCCTTACAGATAATGCAGACTTTACGGCATTATAGTATGCACAGAATTCGTGTTGTTTCATTAATTACTGCACAGTGATTAAATACCGAAGTAATAGAAGTTAGCGACACCGCATTAACTTACATATCGCAGGGGGGAAAAAATTGTAATACAAGATCGTGCACGTGTAAAATGAATGCATTAATATTTGTCTGTGCGTCCTTGGTGGAACATTCAAATATTCTCTGCAAAATAAATTACCATTTGAAAAGACACCTTGACAATTACGCGCTTGACATTTAAGTAGCCAGGTATTTGAAATATTCAATGTAGTTTTTCCACGACGATTTCTCGCATAACAAAGAAACCATATCATTAGCGATTTTTAGTATGTAAATCTGCTAGTAGAATGTTAAATATTAATCAAAGTGCTCTGGAAGTTAAAAAAGAAAAATATTCATTTCAATGTTAAATAAATATTTATTAAGTGTGCCTTTAATAAGCATTTTCTTGTATTTAATAGAAAGGTTTCTTTACAAATGTTTTACAAATACATATGTAATATTAAATTCTACTAAACAACAAAGAATGCATAAGTGGAATATGAAAACATTAATGGCAGGGTTAGTTATGAGAAAAAAATTTAAATTTACAGAATTTATGGATATAAAAAAGTTGTTTTAGTACTAGATATACCATAATATTCAGTATTGTGCTTGGGTGTAATATATTATTTGTAATTTGCCGCCTGACAGGCAGAATAAATATAAAAAATAAGTCCCAAAGTAAATATAATATAGGTATATAGAACAATATAGAACTTGTCTTTGTGTTTGCCATTGTAACTTGATCATTATTAAATTGTTTCTAAGGTGAGTTTGTTTTTGTTGTACAATTGAACCCCGAACTAAAATCAAAGACGATCATATAATGGCAAAATAATATTATGCGGATATATTCCTATGAACTAGTTGATTGATTAGTATTTTCATCATTTAACCTTTCTTAGTTTACAAATATTCTATAAGCAATCAGTTTTCTTAGCAGTCGTTGGCATTATACGTGTTTGTTTGTTATTCAAAATGAATTTATTTAATTTACTCTATACATTAGTATCTTCACTTAATATAAATAAGATAATGTTGCTGCACTCCATAAAAGACATGGTAAAACCATAAATTAACACATCAAGGCATCCAGAAAAATTCCGAATATTTGCGTAACCATAGGAACGGCGAGTTGTTTGGATAATCGAGGGAGTTGTTTTGCTGTGATTGAGTGGGATCGCTTTGTACTTTGAGAGAATAATAACAATAAACTTTATTTCCCAAGTGATGAAAGGAAGAATGAGAAAATGAGATTTTGAAGCAGAGAAATTGAAGGTAATTGAGAAGGAAAATTAAGAAGAGCCTGAAACACAAATATTTAGGTACATAGGGTGAATCCGGTTAAGACGCCCCACCGGGAGAGATGGCCATGGCCTGGAATTTCGTTTTTATTCATCAGATGTTCGACGCGTCATTATATGACGATAGCATTTATGTCAACCAGTTCTAGTTATGACACAGTTCAGTGTACGTAGTAAAGTAGGTGAGTTTTAGTCAATAAAATTCTTATTGTATGCAAATATTTACTTAGTAGTGCACGTGGCATTATAAAAATATGTGTTGCTGTTAATTTTTTTAAAGTGTGGTTGTGGTATTATCAAATAATGCTTAACGAGGTGTCATGACCATTAAGAGTTACTCAAAGGTTGCTGTGTCTTTTAAACCACGTGGTGGGGCAACTCTCCCGTGTTATTGGGATAGATGCCCCACCAAAATTCCTAATTGTGTTAATTATAAACTGCAATATTCTGTTTAGAATGTCCGCAGAAAGAAAATGCCAGGAAAGGGCTCATTGGCTGCGGCCTTATCGGCGATTAATAGCGGCAAGATGGGCGTAAGAAACAACAATACTGCAAAAAAGGGGCTAGGTCCGGCGTCACTATTTGGGAAAGGAAATAAAGAAAAAAATTGTGTTACATATTAAGAAAGTGCAGTTGTAAAGGTTTTACACCGACCAGGGGTGATTTGCGACATGCTGCTTATAAATTTGCCACTGCCCTTTATATTCCTAATAAATCTGACGCTAATCGCGAAAAAGCAGGTTACGATTGGCTGAACTCTTGCTTAAGGCACAATCCTACACTCTCGGTAAGAAAATCTGAGGGTGTGTCTACCGTTCGTTCCCAAGGATTGTCGAGAGACCGTGTTCAGGGATACTTTCAATTGCTGTATTCTGTTCTGGAGGAAATGATATCTTAGATAAGCCTGGCAGTCTGTATAACATGGATGAGACTGGTTTACAGCTAAATAATAATGCCACTTACGTTATTGCCACTAAGGGTTCAAAATAAGTTCCATCTGTAATATCCGGTAAAAAAGGAGAAACCGTAACATTAATTGAATGTGCTAATGCCGCCTGTATTTATTATGAAGGGTAAAAGCAAGGCTGAGTACGTAGACCACATGCCACCAGGCTCATATGTGTACATGCCTCCCAAATCTGCATAGATAAACTCTGACATTTTCCAGGATTGGTTTAAAACACAATATATACCAAGAAAGCCCCAAGGAAAAGTTCTTCTTTTAGTTGATGAGCATTCATCCCATCACAGTTGTATCGAGACTCTGGAGTATGCTGAACAAAGTGACATTGTTATAGTTGCAATGCCAAGCACCCGCTACAGCCGCTCGCTGGATCGGGCAATTTTTAAGTCCTATCTTGAACACACATGAACAATTCGGTTTACTTAATACCTCTTCACGATGGGGTTTGAATCTTCGTTGCGACAGCCGATTTTTCTAAAAGATCGGTTGCAGCAAGGGTGGTCGGGATCCCTCCCGGTATCCTTCAGTGTTGAGGACAAATCAACACTGCTACCCTCTACGGCGAGGAGAGGCAGTAACAAGCCATACACTTCACACACACACACACGTACCAAACCTAATATAGAGTGATACATTAGGCCTCAAGGCCGCAGTGTTAAGCCTCTGCATTAGGATACAAACAACAACAACAACCCCTTCACGATACTATTACTGTATTACGTCAATTATAAGACGGATCTGTATTTTTGTAAACTCAAAATGTGTGTGTGTGTGTGTGTGTGAAGTAAATAAATACTGCAAAAAGTATTATAAAAAAAAAACTTTAATACAAAATTACAAGATATATTGCATAGCTAGGCAGATTGATTATCAGAATCAGAAATATCAGATACAGCTTTGAGATTTCTAAGTAATTTGTTTCTGCATCGTTGATTACATCTTTTCACACAATATCGCCTAATGTGCTAACCTTGTAAAAGCTGCGAAATGGACAAATTGTGCAAAACACGCTATAATAGAAGAAAATAAAATGTATGGGCTGGACAATATAGTGGTTGAATTAGTTATTACCGCAAACAGAAGAATCATACCTATCATCGGAATCTGATTTTTAATAACGACATTTTATTGTTTGTTCTTAGTTTTTCTTCGACACCTTTACTCTCCGGTAGAGAATGTTACAAATCATTATCGTAGAGAAACTGCATCTTCATTTTAAATTGAATTTAAAAATTACCATTGGTAGTGAAACTGCACGTCATATAATTAAGAATTGCGGGACAGATGATTGTTTGCACCCACTGAAACATTAAAAAAAAAAGATAAAGCACTCAAAAATGAAGATTGCGGCGTTTTTATTTAATTTAATAATAGAAGTGCAACTGTAACTGTCCCCGTGAAAACTAGCGAAACAAACTAACATTTCCCTAACGTTAAAATTGTCTGCATTAGCGCGCACTTAAGCAACTAATAGATCCTGCATTCAGGTTAGCATCAACATACAACTTGCATTCCTTATCTAATACGCGGCGATTAAAAATTTAAAGTCGATACCGTTATACGTAATTTCCGCACGACAAAGGCGCGTTAACCGTTCTAGTATGTAGAGTAAGCCGTTGCATGAGCGTAGTGTTAGGTATTTCTTGTTTAACGGAGAAGGAACCAATGCATTTCCTCCGACGTTAGCTGTCACCAAAAGAACAAAAAAGCCGGTGTATCCGGTTCTCTCTGAGATACTTTCCCGTAAAATTTGAATTCAATATCCCGAATGTTGGTGCGATTATTCCGAATGTGTTACGAGTAACAGATACTCATTAGAGGTAATTTGCGACTTCCTTTCAAGGAAATTATATTCACACCGAATGGGTTGGTTAAAAGAATTCTAAAATATGATAATATGTACGTTTAAATTGTATTATTATACCCTATGTAACCTAGTGTAGCATCTATTAATTTATTTCTTCCTATAAAACATGTTTGCTAGAACTAGTTCTAAACGGAAATTGTAAAGGAAGTGTGTACCTTCTAACTGATGTATTATTATTGAAATTAGTCGATAATTAGCTGTTATATTGGAGTAATGTAAGTGTCTAAACCTGGACACATTGTAATATATCAAAATTACCATTGGAAATTAATATTTGCTGTTATATACTTGAATTATAAATATCAATAAATTTCTTGGATTTAAGGATATCGCACAAAACAGAGAAACACGATTTTGCTATTCTCCACAAACCAACACACAAAGATTTAACCATACACTCTAGTTCACACCACCCTATGATTCATAAATTAGCATCTTTTCAATCAATGTTACACAAATTAATAATTACACCCATGACTAAAGACAATTATAATATTGAACTATAGCCGAAAATAATGGATACAAAAAAGATACCATCAACAATATACTTGAGAAAAAACAGATATCACAGGCTTTATCATTAGTATACCCTATAAACTTCCAAATAACGCGTCTAACAAATACTCAACTATTACATATATAGTAAAAACAATGAGAAAAAAAAGGTAAACTAATAAAAAAGACAAATAATAGCGCTGTTGTTTTTAAAACTAATAATAGCATCGAATGATATTTAAAGAACAATAAAGACAAAATCGACAAAGGATCGAATTCGGGCGATTATAAACTCACTTGTGAATGTAATAAAGTATACGTGGGTCAACATACAAAAAAGTACCCATTGTATGGATTATAACCACAGTTTCAACAACAACTATGATGTATTACATATACCACACAAGAGTAAAAAGTTAGATCGTTTAGAATGTATGGAAATAAATAGATATAAGAAATTAGGCTTTGTACTTAATAAAAACAAATAAAGCTGCATAACTTCCCCCTTCTTTCTTTAGAACTATAAATATGTAGATCTGTCTAGTTAATCGCATTATTCATCCACCTGATGAAGCCACAGTGTAGCGAAACAATACAATAAATTGTCTTTGAAACTGAAATTGTGTTATATTTTCATTATAAATACCTATACATAGAGAGGAAAATGTAGTCAATCTTGCTACAATTGTACAAGTGCACTTTGTAGCAAAATTTATCATCAAATTATAACATTAAAATTGTAGTAAAAATTCCTGCTACTTGTAGGAAAAAATAACACGACAAGCGCATTTTATAAAGGGTGTTACACAACCCAAGATGTGAATTTTAAATTAAACATAGTTTTCTATAGCAAAGTATTGAAATATTTATTGTGATATAATGTAGACATTTGGGAATTATGAAAGAACACAGCTGGTAAATGGCCGCCACGACTTTGTTGGAATACGCGTACTTTTCTGGCGAAATTTTCAATAGTGAATTAATTTTTCAATTATTCTTTTTCCCACACAATATCGTCTGATGCGTTATCAAGGTCATTCATTACTTAGCATTTTTATAAATAAGCACTCCACTATCGATTTCGGAATTCTTTTCAAGCAGGGCATATCAATTCTGCAAGTTTTGATGTCGGCGCTTTTGTAGTTTTTCCAGAAGGTATCAATGGATGGTTGTCCATCGACAATCAAGACTCTTTAAATGATTCTTTCTTTAAATGATTCTTAATTCTAATTTGAATCAGGGAATGTAATTGTCAAGTCTTTTTTTTGTGTTTTTAGTTAAATGCAAGCGCAAATCATCAAGAACTAAAATACTAGGTGGATTAAGTATACTTTCTGGGTGTCTATTTCACACGACTCTTAGCCGATCTTCTTTCAACTCGACAGGACTGTTATCTACATCTACATCTGTCGGAAAAATCTAATTTTTTAGTTTTGTGTTTTAAAAGTAAGTGTAATTATTTTTGGCCATATAGCCGCAAAGACCAGTTACCTCACTTCACATGTTGTTCGTTGGATGAACTCGTGTCATGACTTAACCAGTAGGTACCTTCGAATTTTTCAATTACTCTTTTCACAGTTGATAAATCTGCAACATTATTACTACCGAAAGTTGGCCGCACTTTACGAATTGTAGCAACCAAATTTTCACCATCTTGATTGTAATATTTGACAATAATGACTCGTTATTGTTGTAACGCTCCATGTTTACCAACTCCTAGATGCCTTCAATCGACCTCTTGCAATTATCGACCTGTTAAATTATGACAGCCAAAATGGCGCGCGATTCAAATCTTGGACTCTTATTCTCAATAATATTTATGATGTCCTCTCAATTAAATTTGTTATTATTATTGACTAAAATATCAGAGAAAACATGGTGCTACGAATTATAAAAAATATTTATTTACGAAAAAGAATTTAATTGGCCCATAACTGCTAATAATATGCAGTGGTCCAATATATATTTATTAAAACCTTGGAGGTTGACCAACATATAGTTTTTTCGTAAAGATGATGAGCCAATTATCCAATGGAGTAAATAAATTAAAAGATTCTGTGAATTTAGTTAAAATATGCATAATAGATACAAAAAATATCAGTCATTTGTTGTAGCAAATTGATAGCGGCTGCTGTTAAAGGTATAAATTTGAAAAATTCTTGAATGCATTAATCACTTGCAAATTAACAATTAAAATAAAACAATGCAAGGTAAAGCGATAAATTCACAATGAGAATTATTTTTTCGATATCTACATTGTTTGGGCTGTACTATATAGACTACATTTCTTAAGATATGTTTAATGTCAATTGAAATTAAACAATAAGAGTTTTACAGCAGTATTGAAGGGACAGACCTCTTTTGGGATTTTCTACAAAGAATTTTTGAGTTTGTGATTAGAACTCAGACTGATTGATTGAACTTACATTGGTTGACATGAAAGCAATTGTATTCAAACAGTTTGCAATTATTGGAATATTTGTAATGATCTTCTAGAAGCACTGTGCTTTCACTGTTGGACCCCTAGAATCTTTCTCGAGTAAATACGCTAACACAGGGATTTGTTCGCACTCCTTACAAATATTATTCTAACAGAAACTTGAAAAAAAAGTAACATAGTAATAAAAAATACTGCCCAAAGTTTAATTTGGAAGTATTCACTAGTAAGACAATTTCACAAAGTTGTTCATTTAAACTAAAGCATGAATTGTAATTAAATCTAATAGAATTTTCTATTACAAATTGCAAATCGTTACCGTCTCTATTTGTTCGGTAATTTGTAAGCAAAGGTGTTACATCTGCTTTAATATTCTAACAACAATTTTCTTTTCTGTGCAGTAGCAGAGTTTACATCCTGCTTGTAACCCATCGTTTATATGCACTTTCTGATTTTCTTGACTGATGAGTATTTAAACTGTTTAAGTTCATTAGAAACAATATTTTCCGCCGCTAAATTTTAGTATCTTTTTTCTTTCTCTGCACACAACATATACTTTGTTTTACTCCCATTTATTATTAAACCCCTTGTTTGTTCTTCTTTGTCAATTTAATTTCTAGTGCCTTCTTCAATTTCCTTCGACGTCTTGCCACAATCGTTACATCATCTGCATACACAATAACTTATAGCCAGTTCTTGTTGATTGTGTCAACATTCTCCGCTTTCCTTATTTTAGCAACTATGACTATTGCAAACAGTAATGCCGATAAAGTATCTCCCTGCCCTATCCCATTATTTATTTTTATACCATTAATCATTTATTTACCTGTCCATACTTGCTAGTCGTTTCAAATTCCTAAGCTTTCTCGGGGCCTTTAAGTCCTTCAGATCATTTACTAGCACATCCCTATTTAGTCGCACAAGAACTTGTTGGAAGTCAATAAAGATCAAATGCCTACATAGGAAAAGACATCTGGTTGAAACTACAAAATGTACGTTTAAATAGAGGCAAAAATATATCATGTTGTCTCAGATAAATATATAGTTTGAACAACAAATGTTTTATTATTTCAACCAAATATTTATTTGAGACAACATGATATTTTGTTTGCCACTATTTAAACGTATATTTTGTAGTCTCAACCAAATGCTTTTTTTCCGTGTATATTCATAGACCGTTTCTAGGATTCGTTTTGGGATGTGGATTGAAACTTTTCACCAACCCTTGGAAAACCATATTCATAATGTCAACATGCTGCTCAACGCTCCTTTGATAATGTTAACACCTTATAAGGTACTTTTAGATGAGTATGCGGCTTTTTAATTTTCTGGATATACTTTGTTCTCTACATATTCTCAATATTATCTTGGGGATCTGTCTGAAGTCTTTTCCACGGCATTTGATGAGTTCTGTACAAATTTCATTGTTACCCAGAACTTTTTTTATTTTTTATTAGCTCAGCAAGAACTTCTTGTTGTGACGGTTCCAGATAATTATTATAATTAAGTACCTGACAATTACCGATGTTGGAGAGATTTGTATATAAAATATCGGGAGTGTGTACTTTCTTTACAAATAATGAGCAAATTGACATTGCTTTCGTGAATACGTTGATATGTAAAATCTAAAATATATTGTGCTAAATGCAGTAGGCACTATTATCAATTACATGTGTATGATAATACAACCATAATTAATTTTCATTAACTTGGCTAGGTGCAAACAAATAAATTTACTAACATGTAGCCATGAAGAAAAAAACATCAGAACTGTAAAGAGGGACGATCACACAATTTTTTCTTCCCATTACGCCATCACGAGGAAATTATACCAAATTTCAGCGTGCACTATTACTACATTTACATTTTGATCGGAGATATCAAAACCATGCTGAACGAGTTCCAAGTCATATTTTCGACTCCATTTACACCCAAATTTCTCTAAACGATTCTATTCATGGCACGAATCTAAATAAAACCTTATGTGAAAATTATACGCTGTTATTAGATTGCAGAATGGTTGTATTTTTTCGCCAACTCTACTGCAAATGACCGGTGACTAATTAATTTATATCCCTTTAGCGAATACTGTCGAGAACGACTGCAGGTGTGCCCTACGGAGAGTGACCGAATTTTCGGTTGACGAACGCAGGTGGACATTAGAGAGAGAGAGATAGTGGTTTTACTATGTTTAAAAGTGGAAACGTTATGCACTCGCTTTATGCAGTAAGCGCGTATGCAAAACGCACGCATGTATTGTAGTATGTACAAACATGTACTTGCATACACGTACTACATTTGATTTTTACGAGTGTACTAACCTTGAACTTGAACCAGATGATTTCTGTATACCGCGGCGATGTGCTACATATGTGCATCCAACTTGCTGTTTTATTTACGACTTGCGTCGTGCAATTTTCATTTCAAGAGAAATACTTGAATAACGGTACATAACTTTGTTGTAGGTAATTTTGAAATCTTCCGCATCTTTGAAATCTTAAATTTATCAAAGCCACGAAAGAATAAGAAATAGACCACTTACATTTTTACGATATTGCAGATTACAATTTCTACTTGAAGATCTATCAATGTCGAAAATTGGAGTTTTGATTACAACTTCATTTTTCTTATTTTCCATGTCCCACAACCGGAAAGCTTCGTTGGTCTATTTTCTTACTACTTATATTATTTTGGTCTTTCTCTGTTCAAAAATATATTCTTCATGTTAAAAATTGTTCCGACTTTTCCCACTCCTTCGTCTATCTGTTTCTGTAGTTTCTAGCCCTAGGGTCAATTATAGATAATAGTGGTATCTATAATCGACCCGAGGACTCAGTTTTCATTTGTTGTATATTGTTATTGTTTATAAAGACGAGCCCTTTAAATCTAGCAGCCGACTTTTGTCATCTTTGACGTAAAATACGTACCACCTTATGCATGTTCATAATTGCACAATAAAGTAAGTAATAATCTGGTAATATTTTGAGTTGATAATTTCTAGATCCCTGCTACAAAATAAATACGGCGCCATTTGCCGTTTGACAGATTACAAGGTTATAGCGTGTTTTGGTCGTTTTAGTGTGGATACTTTGCTATTTCATTGTTAATATTTTATGCAATAAAAGCGTGTATGCATTTTTAAACGTTATAATGACTTGCTAACTGGATGCACGCAATCTATTTTTTCAAGTTATATATTTATAATCTGTACCAAATCTAACTGATTATGTCAATATTTAGCAATGTCCTTAGAGTATTATGTCAGTATTGGCTTTGTACCAACACGCAGTTTGCCTAAGGCTCGTGATCACGTGAACCAATCGGAAAACATTTCAATTCTGGAAAATTCCAATATGTTGTCCGAATATCAGTTTGGGTTCCTTCACGTTATGTATTTGTGTATTCCATCTAGTATTACACGGTATAAGGCACAAAAACCTTAACCAAAAGATATAAACAAAAATATCAGAGTAATTTCAGCTTGTCCAAATTTAAAGTTTTGCCCCTGGAAATTATTTATAAATACCATTGGCATAATTACAAATGGCATTTATTAATTAATTAGTGTCATTACTTTAATTGTAGTTTAAATCAAAGCAATGTTGCTTATTCCTTTTTATTTAAGATATTTACTTCACAAAAGAATATATTTTTTGAATGAATTCCAACTGTGGTGTTCAATAGTATTAAATATAATTTTTTTACGGATTGTTTTTGAGAAAACGTAAATAAAATATATTTTTTTAGAGGGCACATAAAGATAAAAATTTAATAGAACCATCGTCATAACGCTTGAGTAAATATTTCAAAAAGCAGTATATGGTAATATAATTTTGTGTTTTTGCTGGTTCGATGAAACCGGTTCAGTGCCGCTTGCATGCTCCGCAAAGAAAAAAGACATTCTAAGCATGGCGGTCAAGACAATTAAAAACTAGAAATTCCTAATGCCGACGCGCCGGAGCCAATCCTATTCAACCGTTTTTGGTGTGGTCCTCAAAATATTCAGTGGTGGGATAACCGCGTTTCCTTCCCATTGGCCCGGCTATAAAAATACCGGTTTCCACAGATATTCCTGCTGTATTTTCTACTCTAACCGCTTATGTACTTTTGCAACTATAAATATTAGATATCAGATTTTTTTAAATTACATGTGCAACGAGGAGAGCCTTGAAAATATATTTTTATGCGGTTGCACCGCATATTTCTATTAATGAGTTGGTAGTTCCTTTTTATCAGATCCTAAATTTTAAAATTACCGCTAATCTCGACTATCCGGAATAATTTCATTAATCCGACACATTTTTGCGTAATGAGATGGAATTTCTAAGAGATACCGTAAAAAAATTTAACGTTACCCATGCACTAATAAAAGGGAATTTTCTATAAACGATGTCTCATTACGAAATTCCTGCAAATAAGATGAAAATATGTTTTTGCGACGTGCAGGTGGCTTGCTTATGTAATGAGCATTAGAGAATTACATCTATATGGCCATATATAGTAGGTATATTTTCATCAATTCGGTTTTTCAAACTGAAATTACGCGATGTTATTAAGTGCACGAGATTCCTTTAAGGAATAGTTTCAATGGTAAAAGGAAGTTATTTAGGAAAGCTGCAACACAAAGGTAATTGTTAATGAGGGAAATTGATGTAATGAAAACAGTAGTTTTTGTATTGATATCCGCTTAAGAATACCTCGCAAATATATGGATCAATTGGGTGATATGCACTTACGCAATTATATCTGTTAGGTACAGCTTCGATTATCTTATTGAATTCATATCCTTCCTCTACTTTTTTCAATACAGATTTGTACCATTTTGTGTACCTAGTTTCCTCTTCTCCTGTAGTTGGTATTCTAAGGCTTGTTTGATAATTTTCTTATGTCTAGTTTCCGCAGCATATGACCAATCTATTTCCAATTCCTCTTCCTAATTCCTGGGCTTATGTGATCATACTGCGTTCTCTTCCCAAGCTCTTCGTTTGGGATCTTATTTTGCCAGAAGATTCCTAATATTCTCAGGAATTTGTTTAAAAAAGCACTTGGTTATTGACACTTCTCATGTCATTTTTCACTTACTCCGATAGAACCCCGAGACAAAAATAAGTTCCTAATATTGCTTTTTATAAAATAACTAAAGAATTTCGCCGAGTCGTAAAAGACGAAAATATGAAAATCGTTCAACACACTTCGTAACCTTTTAGGAAACAAGAAAGACAAACCGGAAACGAAAAAAAAATCAGGGATTTATAAAATTGCATGTGGAGATTGTGAGGAAGTCTACATTGGACAGACAAAGAGGTCTATAGAAACTAGATATAAAGAACATATTTCACACTACCGGCATGGGCGGGCTGATTTGTCTGGAGTCGCCGACCTTATGGCAAAAACGGGACACAATATAAATATAGATAATTTAATGAAATCGGTAACATCGACGCGCGAGCTAGATGCTTATGAATCGATTTATATTAATAAGAATAAACCCTTTCTGAATCGAGAAGAAGCGCCTCTGTCTTTTTCTGCGCTAATGTATTTATTATGAGCAATAAAAACGTACTCTTGAGACGGCGTGTATCCTTCTAAAAATTCTCCCATTCGGGGCGGAGTAGAAAAATTGGACATATGTTTTTTGGGGTAGGTAGAGGGAGTGAAGTGAGAAGAGAAAGTTGGTGCATGTTTCTAGTTCAAGCTATTTTCGCGGTCATTCGGTTATTCGACTTGATAATGGGAATCCAGGTATTCCCGAAACACGTGTCGTCCCAAATTAATTAATACTTTGTGCGGGAGGAATAATCCGAACAGTGTGTTTATTGTGCTGTCCCACAGTCCTTGCAATCTTTACTCATTTCTCGTAGTTTCTCAGGTTTGACAGCCATGAGGTAGTACACTTTTAATATTACTTATAATTAGCAAAATACCTTCTAGAAACTAAAAAAGTATGGAAGTATAGATCGGAAGTATGGAAAATTAGAAATGTAAAACTGACGCGATAATAATCAATTGTATAGATTATCAAAATAATGACATTAATTACAAACTCCACATGTTAGTCATTTTGAAAGAACGATGAGGTAAAAGGCTTACCATATGTATTCCGTTTTTCAAAAGTAATAACTAAATGAAGTTTTTCGTTTGCAGTAAATAGTTGACTCTTGGGTAGCTAAATAGAAACATTGAAATCTCAAATAAATGTTAACCTTAGAATCAGTATCTACCTTTGTCCGTTGTAGAACTGACCAGAAAAATAAATGAAAAATATTGCAAAAGGTAAAAATATTTTGTCAGCCTCACCATTTTATTAATGTATTGTTTTCATCTATGACATTCCATGAAATCAAAGAAGAGAAACAAACACCAGAGGGATCCAGGTTTTACAGGAATACACTATATTTGCGATAGGCTAAAATTAGGAAAAGTGTGAAATATATGTACAAAATATGGTGGTATAGAAAGATGTTGACTTAATGTCCAAAAAACAAGCTGTCAAAAACAATCATTGGCCCTGGGTAAACCAAGTAATATAACCCAAATGTATTATAGTGCTTGCATTACAATTAGCTTCCCCGGGTGTATAAGCATAGATACATACACTGCTGGCCACAACAGAGCTTGAATCCTACTAGCAATCTAAAATATCGACATAGTTGCCACACCGTTATACTTATACATATGTATATATGAACTGCTAGTACGGCGCATGAGGTCAGTATCCAACAAGCGTTGTATGGAGGCTGCGTGCTTGTCGAAGAACACGCAAGGCGTATCAATAACGTAAAAAATGCGAGATATTCCGCAAATAAATTGCGATTGCATTTTTGATTAATCTTTGCGTAGTGTTTTAAAATGTTTCAAGATTGAATAATATTGTAGCAGAAGAAAACCAAAAATGTACAATACTATATTTAGAGACAGCAATGCATTAGGCACACGCTTTTAATGCGCAACATCAAACTAAAAATTTAATAATAGCGGACAATGTAAAAAATAGAAAAAGCATTTCTATAGAAGCTGAAATATTACCGTACATAGGATACCAGGACACATTTGATATTGAAGTGAATGAAAAACTAATATAACGAAATAAAAGGAAATATAAAACGACCGATCACTTCCTCTGCTGTACCACCAGAGTAATAGCATTTAATTATTTTGACCCTTTCCTCGCTAGTGAAAAGCATTCTATTATAACATTTTGACAAAGAAACCATTATAATGACTTTAATTTAATAGATTTCAAAAGTAATAATGTCAATAAAGAGGAAATAATGTTGTAAATTAAATTTATAAATTCCGTAAAAGAAAACTCTCGAGGTGAAAGACGCTTGAGTAACGTCAACATAAATGGTATGCGTGAATCACCGCTGTTATGAGTATACTAAGCTAACTGTTACAACGACAACGCCTAGTATTCAATTGCACTTCACCAGCGCAGCACGACTGCATTCGGGAGATTGCGTCGGTCATTTGTGATCCGCGATATGATATCGCTACTTGATGAAATACATTACTTATAGTCGACTTTAAAGTTTAGAAACGGGCAGCGCTGTATATACCACCATTACTGTGAGTAATGTATCTATACATTACTCACAGTAATGGTGGCCTCAAAATCTTCAGACTTAATAATCACCGTCAGTAGTAATATGGTCATCACATTTACATCATAGAAAAAAAAATCAAATGGCGTTATAATAATAATTACTAAGTTTATCTTATAATTTCAGTGTGTTTATATTAAAATACTGAATTTATAGAATTTTATTGATAACCATAATATTTATTTCAGGACATTTACTAATTTATTTGATAATCAAAGAGTATATGTATAAATGTATTAACGATGCCTCATTAACATAGCACAGATATGGTTTATGAAATTGGTTTTTTTTAATTTTATCAAGAGATAACTTTTAACCTGTGATGGAAATCTCACCATAAATTAATTAAATTAATTCGAAAGCCGCAAATTTGTGAAATACATATTTACACAGGTATAGGAATGGATTAGGATATATTAAAATTCCCATAATAGATTTAAATAAATTAAAAGGGAAATTTAAAGATAAAGCCATTTTTTTAAATAAAATATTTAAAAGTTTGGATTAGATTTATTAATGCATTTCTATTAATATGCATTATGTATTTCCATAAACAATTCCGCTTTATAATAACTTTATGTTTTACTAATATCAAAATTATGTTCATTGTTCAAAATTTTTACATGTAAACCACTTCTTTGTTGGCGTAATACCTACTTCTGGGAAGTTTGAAATAAACAATAATTGATAATAGACAATTTATTAATTTATACTTTCAACGCAAAAAAGTTGCACCGTAAGGAATGTTCCTATTTCCAAATTACCACCTGACACATATACTGTACGATTTTTTTGTTTAGAAGAAACAAAAAATTTGATAAATTTCCAAAATGGGAAAACAGTTTTTTTTTAATCTTTGCATTTATGGGCGAAATCTTTACAAGGGCATATAGGTTTTGTAATTTCATTGGGGTTAAAGACATTATTATTTTCATTAAATGTTGAAAATAGAAATAAATTTTGCCCTATTTGGTGCAAACTTTTTTTCTGGTCACTGTGCCGAAAAGGATCTTATTTATTGCTATTTTAAATTCTAAATTTGCTTGAATGCGATGTGTAAAACTTACCGAAATGTGTAGTGTAATATTTCAAGGTTGTGTAAAATTTGATGAGATTAAAGCCTCATTGGTCATTGTGGAATGTTACAGAGTTAGGCAATATGTTTTACCTCACTTTGGGCACAAGTATCACGAGAATTTAAGGATTATTTAGGAATAATATATTTAAGTATTACAGAATTTGACTAACGGTTATACAAATCTATAGTGAGGGGTACACTATTGTATAGAATAGGGTACCGTCTCTTAATCTCTGTATTGACGGTGAAATAATATCATCTACGGATAGTACTAAATTTTTAGGCCTACATTTCGACCAGAGTCTTACATGGAAAAACCATAGTGAATATTTAGTTTCTAAACTCAATTCCTTGATGTACCTATTTCGTGATTTAAGATATGTACTAACAAGAAGGCAGTTGATAGCTATATATTATGCCTTGGTTTAGAGTAGACTGCGATATGGCGTTGGTTTTTGGGGAGGATCGTCTGCTGTACATGCTGTTTTTGTGGCGCAGAAGCGAATTGGGAGAATCATCGCAAATGTATGTAGTGCTTATAGTTACAGGGAGTTCTTTCGAGAATTTCAAATATTGCCATTAACGGGCGTATACATTTTTGAAGTGTGTACATATTTTTTTGAACAGGGCAAAGTTTGTGAAGAGTAGTGAAATTCATCGCTACGGTGTGAGGACTGGAAATCAGTTTAGGGTTCCTTTTGCTAGACTGGAAGTTAGTAAATTGTCTCCAAATTGTATGGGCTTAAAATTATTTAACTCTCTGCCATCGAATTTAACTAAATGTGAACATGTAAATAAGATATGCTGAAATCTTATTTGACTGATAATGTTATTTATAGTTTAAACGAATATTTCAATCAATATTTTATCCTATTTTTGGCAAAACCCATACACCTGTGTCATCCGAGTTCATTATTATTATTTTCATTAAATTTTCCTTGAAAATACATAGTTGATAGTTTGCAATAATGTTAAACGTGGAAAGTATCTCGGGCTATTTTGTAATAACGACCATTGTGCGTGTATGCACTTGAAACAACATAACCCATCAAAAAATAAAAATTAAAATGCAAGTAACGCTTTAGTATTTACGTCTGTTCCACTGCAGCGGAGCCTACCGCATGCACTTCAACATTTTAAATAGTCTGTACGAAAACAACAACATTAATTACGCTCGTTTTTAATTTTAAATTACATCATTAGAATACGCTTGTGGTATACACGTATACACACGAGCGCGATGCCCATAAATTTGTGCGCCATGAGCGTCAAGGATGTATTAAGAGATTTTTAATTGCGTTCTCATGAATCATGATCACGAATTATTTGATTGTGGCCGTGCAATTTTACGATCTTTTGAGCGAATTAGCATTTCTAGTTTCTCTTCACAATGTGACCGATAACCTTGGACAAATGAACAAGCGTTATATAAATAGAACGTAAAGGTTTCTGTTAGGAAATCAAATTGACTACCACTGGTAATGGTATGTTTGATGGACTATTTGGTTTTGCTTGATTATTCCTGCTAATATGTGGTAAATCGATTAGTTCTGTTTATTAATTTATGGGTGGAAAAAGTAATCTTTAATATCATTATGTAAATCGTAGCTCTTATAGCGACATAATTTTGTATATTAAAAATGAAAATGTCAAGGCCTCCTAATGAAGTAGTCCCACAATCTTCCAGCGCTAACAAGTTGAGTGTCTACAAAATAAACAAAAGCAACTCTGAGAATGGTTCTAAAATATTCCGCAAAATTACTTCATGAACGACCTACTATCTATTTATTTTTTATTAGGTTACGCAAAGTTGGGTTTGTCGTAAATCTCGCATCTACAGTGTTGGACATAAGTTAAGCAACTGCACCCTCGTATAGTAAACAGCAGATGATTTAATGTAGGGATTTGAAAATAAAGATATCAAAATGTGTAAAAGCAACTCAAAATGTATTTATATAAAAATATTGGGAATGTCAATAATAAATAACGGTTCGTTCATTAACAATGGCGCGACAAAAGTTAAGCAACCATACAAAAAATAATATTTAGTGTTACGCTACTAAATATTAATTTTCTTTCTTATTACTGCTGCGCAGCGTCGTGGCATTGGTTCTATAAGGTTCTGTATTGTACCTTGAGGAATTTCTGTTTGTGCTTGCACAAGGGCTGGAAATAATTCGTTTTTATTTGAGTACTTATCGTTGTTTCTAATTCGCCGATTAAGGATTTCCCAAAGCTTCTCAACGTTATGTTCTTGCAACCACGATTTTACAACTTTTGCCGTATGCTTCGGGTCGTTATCATGCCGATATCTCCATCTTATAGGCATCTCTTCGTCCGCGTATGGATACATGACGTTTTGCAATATGTCTCGGTATACAAACCGATCCATAATTCCATCTATTTCGTGTAACGGTCCTACACCATTGCCGGAAAAACACCCCCACACCATCACACTTCCACCCCCATGTTTTACACTTGTGTTATAATATTTGGAATCAAGTCTTTTGTTAACAGGGCGTCTTGCGCGGCACATACCAACAGAATTTACCAGATTAAATTTAGATTCGTCACTGAATAACACCGTATTGCATTTTTGAACAGTCCAGTTCAAATGCTCTCTTGCAAAATTATGTCGGCTTATTCGTTGCTTCTTAGTTAATAAAGGTTGTTTTTTGCTGGGCGTCTACTGTATAGGCCTTTTTCTACTAAACGGCGCTGAATTGTTCGGGAACTAATTTGCAGCCCTAGTTCAGCTTTTATTTTAGTTGCTGGCAGAAATGGATTACTTTGGCATTGTCGTGTAATTAAAATATCTTCTCTTCTGGTAGTACTTCGTGGGCGCCCTGAACGTACTGGCCCAACTGTTGTACCCCTTTCGGTATATCGTTTGATGATACGTGATACAACTGATTTACTGATGTCAAACAGCTTACTAATAACGCTTTGAGCTTCTCCTTTCTGATTTTCACAATTTGTAATTTTAAATCGTTACTATACACTTTTCGTGACATATTGAACAAATGCGTTGTGTGACTTCACCGTACAGCACAACAGCCAATAAAACACTAAATTCTATAAGATTAAATCCCACTACGATCAAATGTGTAAAGATCACAGAACTAGGGACTTCCCTGGCGTTGCATTGTAAAAGTTGCTTAACTTTTGTCGCGCTATTGTTAATGAACGAACCGTAATTTATTATTGATATTCCCAATATTCTTATATAAATAAATTTTGAGTTGTTGTGACACGTTTTGATATCTTTATTTTCAAATCCCTACATTAAATCATCTACTATTTTTAACAGTCTTTGATAATTATGGATAAGTTCTATACGAGGGTGCAGTTACTTAACTTATGTCCGACACTGTATATATATTTATTTCAATTAACTTTTATTTATTTGCCGGTAATATTCATATAGACGTTTAGTTATGCAGAGGTAATAAGATCCAATTGTTGTTTTTCATAATGCAATTGCAGTTTCTTTTGCAAATATCTGAAGAAATGTAAAAACTCCATACTAAAGAATTGATCTTGCACATTAATATGTGATGATCACCAAGACCAGAATTGTCGTGATATACCTAATGAATTCCCTAATAAAATCCGGCACTTTTATCCGACACCAAATATTTGTTGATGTTTGGCCCAATTGCTTCCCCTTACGCTCTGACAAAAAAGAAAATTTTTAAACTAACCAATTTTTCTTTCACTGAATAAATTCTTTCTCTCAGAATAAAATTGTCATATACAGGTAAAGCATTAGTGTGGCAAAGCTCGATATATCCGTTATCATATAAGATATTAAAAAAAGTTATTTACGAAAATTGAAAACAGCCTCAAGCTTAACATTTTAAAATTATTTTCACATATGCAGGTTGTCCCATATAACCAGGATGAACCGAATATACGTTTTCTAAAATGGGACAGCCTATTTATACAAAAAAGTAATATTTATAGTCGCGATTTCGTCTAAGCTACTTCAAATAGGTTCCAGTCTCGGTTTCAGTTACTTTGGTGCTTGTTGGGATATTGGGTATTTGGGTATTTCGGCGGATGACGTCATTTTCCCAAATACCCAAATACCCAATATCC
>JARFOC010000265.1:89827-101077 GCA_031763485.1 Osmoderma eremita | reverse complement strand
TATGTGTGACGTGAATTTCAGCTCATTTAAAGCCATAGCTGCAGCTATCAATAACCTTTAGAGTGTTAATTGCTTTGACTTTTTTTATATTTTTTTCTTTGTATACTCATGTAGCATATTTGAGGCTTATTTACTTTACTTTATTTGTTAAATGTATTCGTATAGTGTATACCTTATTTATACAATTCCTGTACTTGGATTTTCTTGCCTGTGGGAAATAAATTATTATTATTAATAATATATTATTATATATTGGGGACTTTTACGGCATTTGATAGATATTTTGTTATGTCTACAGATATATGTGCATATGACACTAGTTTTTTCAGGATCTGTTTTTAGTAACTGTTTCCAAGATAATTTTATTAAGCACAACTTCTGTGTTTCTTTAGAACGTGCTGTGATTCGATTGAGGTAATTGTTGTTTACTTCAACCTACCAATCTGATTAATCAGACGCAAGTTGGTTGGTGCAATATTGGGTAACACAAAGCGCTACGTCTATTTCCATATTAACCTTTCACTAAGCGTCAAAAAAAACATAATATATAGTGGGAGGTGTATAATTCTAACGTGTCGGCCATGATGTTTTTTGTACCTATTATGCATGTTGTTGCTTCATTGTATTACATTTGTTGTTATGCACGGGCAGGTATACAGTTAGCGGCGCCTACATATCATTGGGGGATATAAGTATCTGAAATTCTGAATTCACGTATTAGTATTTATCAGGTTTTTTAAATCCATTATTTTCATTTCTTTATTTGAAATTGAAAATTTGCCGCCGACAAATATCAAGAAAGTTTCACGGTGCAATCATGAGAATTTTATTAAAAATATACTATTATTTACTAGGGAAAAATTACAATCCCAGCGATATTACTGATTGGTTCCACAAATAACATATTTATTGATATGATTATATATATATATATATATATATATAATCAAAAAAAACAACCGAAATTACCCACAAGGGTGTAAGGTCAGCTTTGTTTCACCTGCATATTCTTGGCTTCCAACCACATTTTGTCTTTTCTTCGTAATGTATTCGAAAGTGTATTAGTCCACGTCTCCTTGGGTCGTCCTTCTGCTCCTCCCCTCAGTCACCCAAATTCCCTTAACAGGTGTATTATGTCATAGCCTCTGCAAGTGTGCCCACCATTTGAGTTGTCTACGCCCTATGTAATTTTTTACTGCTTCTACTTCTAGTTTTTCTCTGATGCCTTTGGTTTCTAACTCTATCGACTCCAGTAATCCCTTGAACCTTTCGTAAACACCTCATTTCTGCCGCACGTATCATACTTTTTGCGTTAAAACCCACGATTCACAACCGAAAGTAAGGATGGGTCTATAAATGGCTTTGAAAACTTTCATTTTTGTTTGTTTGCTTACTTCTTTTTTTATTTATAAGGCAATTTCTCATTGCTTGGTACACTTTATTGGCCTTGCCTATTCTCTTAGTCAGTTCGACTGCCCGTCTTCCCGTCTCTTCTATAATTGATCCCAGATATTAAAAACTTTTGACCTGTTCTATTCTTTCCTCATCGACCTTAATTTATGAATTTGTGTTTGCATTCCTATGGCCATGACTTTTGTTTTTGCTTTAACCATTTTCATCCCATTTCTTTTTAATACTTTATTCCAAACATTTAAATTTAGCTCCAAGTCTTTTTCCCGCCCTGCAATAATTACTAGGTATATCGTTTGCAAAAATGCACTCTGTGATGTCTACTCTTTCAAGATTCCTATAGTCTGCATTTAGTTGTTTTTTTATCCGCTTAGTTTGTTTTATTAAATCATCCATGAAAGCGATGAAAAGTAGTGGACTTCCTTCCTGCAGTAATTCCTGCTTAATGTTGAACGTTTCCGACTTCATGTTTTTACTTATAACACTTATGCTGGTTTTCTTATATAGACATTTGGTAACTCTAATCAATTTACAGCTTACGTTTCTATTCCTTAAACTTTGCCATATTTTATTTCTGGGAACTTGGTCAAAGGCTGCTCTATATCTATAAATCCCAAATGAAGTGGTTGAGCTTTTGCTGTTCTCCTGTGTATAATTTATTTTATGGTGAACACATGGTCTTTAGTACTTCTATTTGCGCGGAATCCGCTCTGTTCATCGTATAAAGTTGGTTTCATTTGTCTTCTTTCTACAATATTTTCAAGTATCTTCATTGTTGTGCTAATTGGCGTTATGCCTCTGCAGTTTTCACAGTCTTTTTGTCGCCTTCCTTGAACAGTGGTACGTTTAATCCAATTTCTCACTCATGCTGCTCTTCTTCCTTTTCTCAACCCTTCATAAAAAATTCCTAATAAAAATCTTGTACCTGTTTCGCCCATGTTCTTCATCATTTCCGCTTTGATTTTATCATTCCCCCATGGCTTGCCATTTTTGAGACTTCGTATTGCATCTGTTAATTCTTCAAACCTTATACTATTATCAAATAATAAGTATTTTATTTAGGATGCGCCCGCATGATATCCTCAATTCCTTGGTTAAACTTTTAAGGGATGATTGACCTCTCTACCGCACAGAAGAACAGACAATAAATTCGGAAATATAGTTAGATTTGCTAGAAAAAAATAAATACTATAATTTATCTTGCTTCTTATTGGAGCCTTTCTGAGGGAACATTTATAAAATATATCTAAGAGTGATTGCTTTCTCTTACTTTCTTAAAAAAATTCATAGTGGAGGCGTTTTATTTAAATTTTAGACGATCTTTTTTTTACCCGTTCAGAAGATAATTTTATTTTCTTATAAATAAAAATAAGGTTTTGAAAAGGGGGTCATGTAGTATCAGTTGTCAATAAAAACATCTCCCATATGGTATATGTAGATGCTCAATCACTACCTGTATGCAATCGAATGAAATAGTTAGAGTATAGATATTGAATTTTGAAATTATTTTTGTGGATTGACTGCTGAGGCCGTATTTATTATCTAGATTGCGTTGAGTGTTTTCAAGATTCAAGTCATCATGCATGTAACTTTCATTCTCCACACGCGCTCTTTCATCCTGTGCCCACCACACACCTCTCGCTTCGAATAGTTCTAACTAGAGCGGTTAGTTCCATTATATCCAACGCAACCAATTACGTGTACTCTATAACACACATTACATCTACGTACATGTGTGCGTATATGATTAGAGGTTCCATATTTGCTTTACCTGGCAATTAGCGAGACACGAAAACGAAAGAACGAAATGGGTACTCCTAAAAATGGCGCTCAAGGCCGTGGAATTTTCCATTCGCCTCTGCAAACAAGTGTTCGCTTGGAAAAATCGTAAATGAAATTTTCATGTACGGTGTACAGTGAGTTTTTGCACTGTGTAAAACGTTTTAAATTGTATTTTGTCTGTGTGGTTGTTTTTTTCTCCGGTTCGCATTACCAATTTGAATAACCGGCTCAAATATTATTATGATTTCAGTGCTTCTAGTCATGCCTTAATTATTGTAGCGTTTCCATTGCTTAATTGAGATAAATTAGCATCTAGAAATTATAAAATTGCTTAATATATGTTCCTAATTCGACTTCTAATATTCTAATTAGCTTGCTATTGGAGTAATTGAGGTTTGGATCGAGATAGAAAAACGATCTTCGACCTGTCCGCTTACTAAATAGCTTTATTATACTTTTAATGCCGACAGCAGACATTTATATAAAGGATCTAACAGTTCTGATACAATTTCGAAGATTAGAAATGTTATGCTGTATTTTAACACTGCCACTGTCGTTATTTGTGGCGTAAAATGATCCTTTTTTCTGCATTAAAGATGTACTTACATCTAAACGTTTTATACTCAAAAATTTAGAAAAGACTCTTATAACAACATTTAAAAAATGTTTAAATTAATATGCTTAATCACTACTTAAAAATAAAAATAAAACAAACGACTACAATTTTTTTTTAACATTAATATCTTGTTATATAATATAACTTTGTTAAGATATTTTTACGTTAATGACCTTAGTTCAAGATGTTTAATCACCCCTTGAAAATAAAATCACAAGACCGTAAACAGCCTGTATATGCGCCTAGTTTACATAAAAAACCTGCAAGATAGCGGAAATTTAGTACGGAAGAGTGCAATCAACACATAAAGAATTTCATTCGCAATTTTTGATTGTGTATAGTGGGACTCTATTATAATTAGAATATATTCTCCTCTTTTGTCATAAATTTGACATCCTAAAGTGCGTGTAAAAGTGAAAACCACAGAATTGTATTGTTGATTTAGTTTTTAATAAAGTATAATACATACATCAGAATAGGTTTGTATGCAGTTGGAAATGCCTAGATTTGTGATTTTGCTTGCTTTTCCGCGAATACTATTAGCCATAATACTATGTTTATAATTTTTGCTTTCTATTAACAATCACTTTTGTTGTATCCAAGGTATATCTTGCTCTATCTATCTACAAATTGATCCAATTGGTCGTTAACATGAAAAACTATTTTCTTTAGAAGTCTTATCAATATTTTTCTCTTTTAAATTAAGTGAACTGAACCACTTACTTCCTTTTAGTAACCTTTTGGTGATTTCTACATTTATTCTACTATCAGTGCCGTGCGATAGTTTTTGTTGGAGTTTATTTATTATTCCATTTCGCTATTTGTTTTTACGACTTGGGAATATGTACTGTCTTTCTGAAGACACTTATAGTTTGGAATACGATATTTTGAATAGATTAATTGTGAATAACCAAATTTCTATTCGTTATATGCCTTGATTTTAGGGTTATATTGTGTTTTTATGATGCTGTATTTTTATAAGGGAATGTATTGTTAATCGATTTAAGATGTGATTAGCTGTTACAGATTATGAAAAGTCTAAAAATATTCCATAACGTGAATTGTTGTTTAAATGCAAAAAGTAAATATTGTTATTATAAATTTTGTTTTCTATTAACTGTTTTAATAAGTCCTCTGAAGATCTAGTTTAATTAGTTTACCATATGCAACCAATATTACAATTTATCAAAACTAAATTATGAAATACGAGCGATGTCCGGTTACTAAGGTACATTTGTGAATTACAGACTGCTTTATTTATGGAAATCATCGCCGCCGATGTTAAGCCACTTCTGTAAATCCTCTTCGTAAAAGGTGCTATCCAAACTTCTAAAATACTGCCGTACCTTCTCTTGAACTTCGTGGTCGTCTTCAAACCTTTTACCCGACAAATGAGCTTTCAACGGCCCAAACAAATAAAAATCAGAAGGAGCCAGGTCTGGACTCATCCGGTTTCATTGTTGAAGGTTTTTTTCGCACACCTTCGGGATCATCGTTCAGAGCTGTGCGTCCAATTTTTCAATTGTTTACACCAAATAACTTCTTTACGCCTTCTCCGTAAATTTTCAGTGGTTTTTTTTATGAATTTCGGTAGGTGTTTCATTATTTGCATTCAGAAGACGAATGACCGCTCGCACTTCAAACTTGCAGTATGTTTCGATCGGAACTGACATTGTGCGGCTGTCACTGCACACGTTGTATTGAACCTAAGGCAATGACAATAGACACCTATGCAGTAGATATGCACATCTAAAATGCGTGCAAGGTTCAGCCTGATCGGAGCGACGTAGGCGGGGTGTCGCGAAAATGTACCTTAGTAACCGGACATCCCTCGTATATCAATGGCACGCCGCTGATGACATTTCAGAAAGAAGTAGATATTGATGTCAGCACCCGCGGAATAAAACTCCAATTGCGCGATCACACATCAAGATCGCGCGCAATTGGATCTTACGGTGCATACATATACATATGTGTTGCATTTATGTTTTGAGATATCTGTGTCTAAATTGAGCTAAGAAAATAGCAATGAGAAAAGTAAATATTTTGTTTAAACGAGTATAAAGGTGTTTTGAACAATTATTCTTAAAAGATTGTAATAAAAGCTACTGCTTTTGAAATTATTGTGTAGGTTTAACTAATAGCGGTAGTGAATTACATATTTACGAAACAAAATTTCGAGAGATTACACACAACACCCAATTAAAATGTTTAGCAATTCAACCAGGAACTGAATACTTTCTAACATGTGAATTGCTGCTTTCTATAGGCTTACTGTAGAAGTATGAATTATAATTGAGTGCAATGCTCTTAATTTGACGTCTCAAATTTGTAATTAACAATTCGTCTGTCGGTGGGATTCACAAGTATGCGCACGTTAAATTGCTTTCTAAATAGAACGGGTGGATTTTGTTGTTAATACAAAAAATACATTCCTAATTACTTGTGGGTTTTGCACTAGAGTATAAAGGAAATGTTTAAGTTACAAGTATAGCTAAAAGGAATAAAACCTGAGCTGAATCCTGTTTGTGTCGAAATTTGTGGAAGTATGGTGTTATATAAAAGAAGTACTATAATAATTGAATTAAGACGATCGATGTAGTCAGTACTCCTTTGATTTCACTTAAAATAACAACAATAACATACACGAGTCGACATAAAAACACACATAACATTTGATTACATACGAACTACTGTCGGTTCCTTCTAAGACTAATTTCATACTCATCAATACTGGACGGCGGGAAATTTTAACTAAATCTTTATTCGTTACAACTCGTCCATCCTGACGAAGATCGAACCAATCTTAATTAACAGTACGTAAGACATCTAATCCACGTCTAGTATACCTATATAACTTATCAACTAGTTCTGTTTCTTATTAACCTAAACCTAAAATAGTTTCTGACCCAAGGTCGTAAATTAACTGCATCTATTACACCTTCGTAAGGTCTCTGGGTGAATATCAGTAATGACATAACGATCATGGGGAGTGCTTCCTTTATTGTATAAGGTCCCTTAAATTTCGGCAATAGCTTTTTGCTTGAGCCTGGAGTAACCTCACGGTTGGCAATCATTACGTAAACACCTTTCCGATGGTCTTTCGCCTGGATTCTCTTCCGAATGTAATACTGTTCATTTAATTGCTGACTATGTTCAATTTTCCTCGCAGCGTCTCTTGGTAATTCGTCCAAGTTATGGTCCTTTCCTTTGTCTACTTGTTCTATCATTTCCTTCAAAACATCTACGTTTCCTCTTTGACACCTTCCAAACTCATACCTGCCATCTTTCTTCAGAAGATCATATAATGGTTTAGCCTTCCGTGAAAAATTGGGAGTAAACTTCCTAAAATAAGACGTAAGGCCTAGAAAACTTTGAACCTCTTTAACATTTTTCGGGAGGGGATACTCGGAAATATAAATTAAAAATTGATTATTTTTGTTATATACTTATATACATCCATTCACATATTAGTATATAAGTTATTCATGTTCTTCCATAGTGTTACATACCATGTCTTTACATATGTACATGTGCGACCTGCATGGGGTTACCTATTGGTCATTAAATAAATAAATAAATATTACTTTAACTAGGCCTAATACCTTTCTCATCAATAAGGTATCCTAAGAACTCTATTCTTCTGTTCAGAAAGGAACGCTTGTCTATTCTTAACACCAACAGGTTGTCTATAAGCAAGGTAAACCTCTTTCAACATGTCCAAATTTTGTTCTGCTGTTTCAGTGGCGATCAAAATGTCGTCTAAATATATTAGTAGTTTACGTCCTTCTAAATACCCTATAAATGTACCTCATGAAAATACTAGGACTATTTTTAAATCCCAAAGGCATTTTGCAAAATTCGAATTGCCCTTTGTGAGTGACAAACGAAAAATATTTTGTTGAACTATCCTCAACGCTAATCTGATAAAAAGCATTTTAAGGTCTAACCTCGTAAAAAATTTCATGCCTCTTAAACTTTCAACTGGCTCTTCTATTATTGGTATGGAAAATTTTTCTCGGAGTATAATTTTGTTCAATTCTCGGAAACCGATGCACATACGAGTTTTGTCTTTCCTTTTCACCAATACAATCCTAGACGCATATTCCGAATTACTGGGTTTAATAATCCTGTTAATCAGAAAATCATCTAGAATAACATCTACCTCGTGTTTCTCTGAATATGATAACCTCCGCTGTCTGAAGAAAAAGGGGTATGATTTGGCTTTATCTTTACAGTCATTTTAAACTCAGTGTTAGGCCTTTTCCCTCTGGGGAAGTTCAAATAGTATTTTTCATTTTTTTCAACTTCTTTACAATATATAATGATAATCAAGTTGTTTCAATGTCTAAGGGTATCTCAGTCTTATTACTAAAGTCAAGTATTAAGAGTGTCATTTTCGTTTGAATTCCCATCATCCGGCAGGATTTGAACGAACATCTAAATTGGTTATTAACAATAAAATCTCTTTAAGTAAAAAATACCCCTTACCACCTTGTTGAGTAAAGAACTCTGAAAACACATTTCGGCAACTAAATTGCCATCCTCAGCAGAAAACCACAAAGGAACAAATATAATGTCAAGCGTAGCACTCCGAGAACAGTCCTGCTCTTAGAACGCCACCATAAACATTCTGTTTATAGTTAGTCTTAGTTGCCGAAATGCGTATTCAGAGTTCTTTACTCAACAAGGTGGTAAGGGGTATTTTTTACTTAAATTTATTTTAAGCCACCGTATCCTATACCTAACCTAAATAAAATCTCTACCCAGAACTATCTTATACGACATGGTGGTAAACATGAAATTTTATATTTCTAAATATGGTTCGATCTCTATTTCCTCTGGAATCAGTCCTAATACACTAAGGATACTATTATTTATACCTTTAAAACTGCTATTGCTTGCACGCGATTCTAATGTTTTACTTATAGCTAAACCTTCTGAAATAAGTGATATAGGACTGCCTGTATCAATAACAGCATCGTACTTACTTTCTAAATTTTTAAATAGATACTTAAAGTAAAAGGTGCAACCGCTACAGACTCCTCTTCAACCAATATGGTAGTGGACTCGTTAGCCTTCTTCCTAGGACAGTTGCGTTGCTTATGCTCAAGCGACCCGCAACCAAAACCTGAGCACTTCTCTCTTCTCGGCCTGTTGCACCTAGTTGCTATATGTCCTTCCTCGCGGCAGTTGTAGCATCTGGTACTGACGACTCCTGGGGACTGTTTTTCCCTATCAGCAACTTCTTTCTTAATGACTGGCCTTGTTTCTTCTCTATTTCTTATTCTTGCTCGTCTTGTAGCATCTATTCCTTCAAAATTCACTACGTCTCGATATAGATCATCTTCATCTCCATGCACACTAGAGATTAAGAAGTTTGCCATTTCTTTTGACCACAATCCTATCACTAGCTGTTCCTTTACTTCTTTAAATGTTAGGTTTAAAATCTTGTGCACTTTTTCTTTGGGTAATTGCACCCTCTCTTGAATTCTTCTCCAGTTCTCGGTCGCACTTGTCTCGAATATGAACGTCTTCCGGAAAGCGGTGACGAACTGCTCCCAGTTAGGAACATCTGCTAACTTCCCACTGAACCAACACCTAGCAGCTCCAGTCAAATATTCGTAGATAGTGTTTCTAACTGTTGCAACCCTTGATTCGCATTTATCGGATTTTTCGTTCCCTCAAACTTCTCTATACTCTTATTAAAATCTGGCATCATTATAATTCTTTACTCCGGAGTTTGTACTGGTGGTGCATTTAGTTGCAGTAATTTCAACGTGTCTGCGTTGTGTTGTAGTAGAACATTAATCGTATTTAAAAATGGGGCAACTCCTTGCGACACGGATGCAGTGCTTGCAGTGTTACTTGGCATTTGCCCGTGGCAGAAATTCTCGAAATCGAAACCGTCAACATCTCGTGCAGTGTCGTGTCCGCTGGTATTCGCCAGTTTCATCTCTCAATAGTCAATAATCTCCTCTTATTTGGCTACGAGCATAATTTATGGCAAGAACAAAGAAATATATACATAGGTAAATTTCGTAGTTATTCACTTGTCATTGTATTGCTAAATTTCTAACTAATCCAATATATAACTCTGTACCTCACTCTGTATGAGTTTCATTTTAAATTTAATAAATGCAAATAAGACTTCGAATATTCTGGTCAAATAGGTTGGAATTTCAAGGTGAATACCATTTAATATCGTATGACGACCAACCAGAGCCCGCTACATATACATATATAATATTAAATATTTTGCAATTCAAGTCCAAACACACATACCTCTGCTTACATAGAAAAGACAAACGTGAAACTTTTACAGTTTATTTACGGTAGCAATTATCGATCCGCTTCTAAGTAGTTCTATTACGATATTGCCAGTGTCTAATTTCAGTAGTAGAAAATTGAAATAGTCTTGAACTTTGCACTAGCATTGGTCAAATAAATTTATATGTGCATGGATATTTGTTAGCGTTTTAGTATTTTCTTGCTTGTAACAAACGGAAATGTCATAATTTCTACTGAACTTACAAACTAGAAGAATTAGAAAGAGAGTGTTAATATCTCTTTTTAATTGCGAAAATGTTTCTCAGGTGAAAAAGTCTTTAATTATATGTTTAATATAGAAGCCAGTAATTTTAGCATTTTTATATACCTATAGGTGTCTGTTGGGAAAAAGAAACATCCACATATAACATTCATATTTAAGAATCAATACTCTTTCTATAAAATCGCTAAGATACGTCAACTTTTGATTAAAGGGGGCAACTTTTAGAGAACAAATGTTCTTTACAGCCACAAGTTTGTGACCCTAGGGGTATCAACCCCAAAATTCTCAAAATGCATAGGGGTTGAGTCATAGCTCAAGGGTTCCTAAAGGGTCCGTAATTTGCAATACTGCGATGCATACATTTTTCACTTTTCAGAAATTGGCTTTTTAAGATATCTAAGATACAAAAGGGAAACGTGCAAGGGAAAAAGAATTACAGTAAATATTTAAGAATCAACCCTTTTTTTAAATAAAATCTCTGACATGTCAATTTTTGATTGGACAGGAAATCTAATTTTGTTATCGATCTCAATGTTTGTTGTTCGTTTTTGCTTCGTCCATTATTTTTTTCCATTCCTTTACCATTTTTCTCCAACTTCTTTTACACATTTTTCCTATATCCGCCTTCACTTCATCCTCTTATCGAATTCTTGACCTTTTTTTCTACTTCCAAACGGTCGCCACTCTAAAAGTCTCGACTTTATTATGGTTTCTTCTTTTAAGAATTCTATTATTTTGTAGAGCCTCCTATGAACGTCTTCTTGAGTTTGTGCTAGCCTTGATATTCCCTTAATTACACAGTTCAACAAAAGTTCAGATTTATTTTGTCCCACGAGGTAAAGTGGGTGAACTTGGTAGTACTTTTTACACTTATTTCATATCTGTTTCC
>JARFOC010000265.1:67848-80515 GCA_031763485.1 Osmoderma eremita | reverse complement strand
AGAAGTCTAGACATTGTAAAAAATAAATTTAAGCTTACGGTTCCTACCGAAATAAGGTTCGATAAATGCGCACATTTGCCAGTTCACGGTACGAAAATCAGATGTGCGCATTGCAGCACACGTTCATAGCCTCATCGCACTAGATGACATTGTTCAAGTTGCAACGTCGGACTTTGTTTAACACAAGCATCGAATTGTTTCTATAAATTTCACCAAAAAGACTAATTTTTGCTGTTTTTGGCTTCCGTTTACTTTTTTATCCTAGTTTCGTAGTGGTCATAATTTGGGACCAATAAAGTTTATAAATTTTTTTTAACTTACGTGGCCTATAAACAAAAAGGATTGGAATTTTCAAAAAAAATCCTCAAAGGGTTAAGATCATGTTTTTGATCTAATTACATCTGCTCCTATCTCATAGCCAAGAGGTTAAATCCCGTCTGCATTCCTTCAAATACAATATATGCACGTTTCGTTATTTCCTTACTAACGGCGAGACACGGAAACGCTTGCACACGAGTTTTTCCTTGTTTTTAGCCCTTGTCCCTGTCAGATATTCTCGGAACACATTAGAAGCGAAGACAGATATACATTGGAAGACCATATCTTATATTAATGAGGTTTATCTATGTAGGTTGGGTTTATTAAAGGGACGCCGTAAACAAGTTCCTTTCTATTGTTCAATATATACGTTTCGCGATCGACACTTAACATCTGTAAAATTGTCTTATATTATGTTTATTTGGAGTGGAACGGAAGTGTGTTGTCCTTTCTTGGATGATCTTAACCTTTTATATAGCCATGTATTGCAAACCTTATGCCGGTAAATAAAATTTGCAGATTAGACACCTTTTCTAAGTTATACCATAATCATATTTCTAATTTATAAACCCTTCAAATTCATTTAGTTAATAAATTTAGTGCGTCAATTGTCAAAAGTCATTCAAGTTGCATCGTGATATTCTCGCAATATTTCCTAAAAGATACTTTACTTTCAAAATTTTAAAAAACAAAGTTTATAAAATCTTTTATTTTATTTATTTTGATTTTGAGCATAAAAAAGCATTCATCAAAACAGCGCATAATACATATATAGTACATAAGAAATAGCCCATGAAATAAATTTGATAAAAAAAATATCTCATTCTATCAAACGTCAAATAGAATTAGAAAAAATCAATTCTACTTACCGGAAGCAGGAAATTTTTAATGGAGTTTGTCGCTGCAGTTTTACGAATCGTCACTCGCCGGAGCGGTAGTGCACATGTTAAAATCAGGTGTAACAACAAGCGAACGTCGAAATCACTGTACTACTGTGTGTATGTCAGATGTGTTCATATGCGTACGTTATAAACCTAGCAGAGAGCGCACTCCACAACGTTTGGTCAACGACTGGTCCGGGATTGGCCGACGTTCGCTTCTTTACGGTTAAAGGAGAGTTATTCAATGAAACTGGCCCCTCTCTTCTTCTGGTTTTCTTTTCACTCATTTTTTTATAAAACACGGCGGAATCGCAAACAGCACGTTACAACAATTAAAAATGAGACGACGAATTATCGTCACTATACGTAGATCTAGAGCGCTATTCTGCGCCATTTAGCGATATCGCTATCGTGCAGAATAGGACTCCTGGTTCCTGCAAGAATCTACGTCGGCTATTATTGGAGGGCGGGACGCTTACAGATGATTGTATATGCGTACGTAAGTTGCGTCCTGCCGTCGTGTATGCTATTAAACGACTTTATAATTGCTGTAGTAGTAATTTCGACTAGTAGGCTTTCAATTATACTTTATATTTGTTAGGTAGGATTCCTTGGGTGGGATTTATAACCGGGTTTATTGATTGTAGCGTTCAATAATTATTTATTGCCTCAAAACTGTCTAAAGGGAGGTGCTTCAGAGATTATTTATTACCTCTAAAGGACCATATTTTAGTATAGTTACCGATTTTATAAGTATAAATTTACTGTTGCCGTAATGTTTTCAGCAATTACTTCTATATGTGTACATAATCAGTGCCAATAGCTATAGCTTTGTAAATTGGATACACTTGATTAGTTGGAATTGCTACCACATTCTGCATATCCATATGTAGGTTACAATCTTGTCACCATTAACCTATTATATATGTATATACACACTATATAAATCGATGCTCTTCTTTTTCTTGACACTAATATATACTCCAATGTAACGAAGTAAACGTCTGATCTTTACTGAGTTTATTAAGAATTGTTAATCTACATTCAACAAATTGAAGTTAGTGTTTTAATGCCTTTATGTTCAACTAACTTAACCGTACTTCTAATAGTATTTGTTCGTTACAATATAACATGTGTAACGTAGGAAACTAGATGTCGCTGTAATCCAAACAGAATTGTAAATATGATTCCCTATTTGTTATAAAGGAAGTTATTTATGTGCATAGATTTGAATCTTTGATTGGAAAGTTATAATATACGCATCACACATCTTCATATACTTTTGTCACGTATGCGCCTCATATACACATGTACAAGTAGGGGCATGTTCAGGCAAGAGCGACAAGGAAAATAAACACATTTGAGAATATAAACATAACAGGGATGAAAAAGAGGGAAAAAATACACACAGTTCAGTATTAGTGGACACAAAAACAATTGAGCATTGCGCGTAACATTCATTGACACACAAAGAATTAATCCCAGTAGTTAAGGTGATTTTAATTGTTAATGTTTTTGTAATTAGTAAATAAAGTTAAGTGTAGAAAGCAGTGTGTTTTTTATAGAACATTTGTGCATCACAGAGTTAAGGCGCATGTATTTTCGGTGTGGAATGAAAATGCGCTGTCCTGATAATTTGAAAATAATCCGTGACGCTTTTTTTTAAATTTTCATTTTTTCTTCATATTTGATTTCATTTTATTGTCCAACAGATTACCAATTACAGGACATATTTACAAAGTGAGTACATACAAAAAAGGAAAAAGATAATACAAAAGATATTTAAATTAATAGAAGCTATAAGTCATTAATATTATTATGAAAAATATCTTCATGGTGCAAATCAGCGAAGCGGCACATCGTCACTAGTGGCGAGGCTAGCAGCAAGTTGGTCCTAGAACAGAATAGAGCAAAGGAGGAAGAGCAACGAGAGGAAGCCCTAGGAATGCGGAAATCCAAAGAGGCAAGAAAAACGGGCTATCGATGACTCCGTGAGCTAGCTTCCAAATAAAGCACGCACCATGGCATTCTCAACGGTGCGTTAAAGAAGTCACTGAACAATAAGGACGCGTAATCAATCCCTCGCGGCGGATACACCCCATCCTCTTTAAATGAGAGGTATTTGAGAAAACTACGTTGAATTTTTTCAAGTGATAACTGAAGACAGACATATTGGGGCGACCACACTTGATAGGCATACTCCAACTTGCTCAAAACGAGGCTAAAGTATAATATTTTCAAAAGTTGTACAGGAACAGATGAGGAATCCCAATGTTTTAGATGCTGACAAGCAGAGGTCAGTAATGTGTGAAGCAAAGCTGATAGATAGGTCAAAAAGTACACCAAGATGCTGTAGTGTTTCAACCCTCTGCAATACATCATGTTTCAACAAACACGCGGAAGTAATTGGATGATTTTTTATAGTATATGAAACAAAGCAACATTTACTAATATTTAATTTTAAATTGTGTTTGGTACACCATTCAGCCATGTAATCGATACTTTTTTGCAAGTTTATGGCGTCACCGAATTGAACTGTAAATTTTAATATCATCAACGTAAGCCAGAACTGAACAAAAGAAGTGCTGCAACAAATCGTTAATGTACAAAACAAAAAGCAAAGACCCCGAGTTGGAGCCTTGCGGAATACCAAAAGTAGGAAGGAATTCGTTAGACCTAAAAAAATATAATGCACATAATTAGATCTATTACTCAAATAGGATTCCATATAAGTTGTAGGAAGGATGCAGTAAGACCAAAGCAGTCTAATTTTGCAAGTAAATTCCCGTGGTCAATGCTGTCGAAAGAGCTATCAAAATCGGTATACACCACATTAACCTGACCCCGCCTGTCCAACTCCCCACAAATGAATTGCGAGATATTGACAAGGTTACTAACCGTTGACCGTCCACGAACAAAACCATGCAGATGAGGTAAAATGAAAGACTTAGACGTTCGTATAGATGGTGAAATAAAAAAGTTTCAAAATCTGTGGCGAAGTTGGACAAAATGGATGTGGGTCGGTAATTAGCAACTTCTGATTACTGATACTTAAATATTAGAGATTTTACGAATGAATTTAGTATATAATCGTAATAAACTAAAATATCTGGCGAGAAGCATATCTTTCAAGATTTTACCTTAACCAGAGCCGCTATGTCAAACACTTTTTTCCTTTGGAGTTTTTACTGACGATCGCACCTGGCAAAATATGTATTTTCACGACTTTCATTTTCCGATATAGGCTTGGGTTCCATAAAATTCAAACAACACTCACTGTCTAAGTACGTTAAATGGGTTTAAGCATTTACCGCTTACCGCTCGCGAGATTCATCATTCAATGAGCAGAATCGAAAAACCGGAAATCCCTCAAATCGCAATCGGATAGTTTCGTCAATTGCGAAATAGCGACAACTCATAACTCCACTTCTAAGACCAGCACGAAATTGTAATCAAGTACACGCATGATCAGCTTACCGCTCGCGAGATTCATCATATAACGAACAGAATCCAAAAACCGGAAGTGCGTCAAATCGCAATCCTATAGTTTCTTTCAATTCAATTCAATAACTTAAAGGCGTAACTGCACTATTTACAAATCCCTTCGACTTTTGGAGAAACGGGGATCATCTTAAACTAATCTAACTTATTTACAGGCTCCTTATATAATCAAATTTTATTCGCGAAAATTCTATTTCTGGAATATTCTGTAAACAGAAGGCGCCAATCAGAGTGCACGAGTAGTTTTTTTTTAAGGTAACGGCGCCAATCGGAGCGCGCCAACAGCTTTTCATCTTGTTAAGTTCAAGGAACCAATCAGAGCGCGACTTTACAATTTAAACTGACAGCTTTATAACATTTGCCACTAGATGTCGCGACGATAACGCAAATATTAGTTTTAAAATATTTTATTATAATTATTCACAAAGAGAATCTTTTCATTTTTCACTACTAAAATTCGATGTATGTACGTGTATGTGTTTGAATAGAATAAAGCAATAAAATTTATATCTTCTCTGTCACTTATACAATTTTAGTTCTTAGAAATCTGTGTGACTTAATAGGAACTTGCCGGTGAAATTTCATTTCATTGTATTTTAAACGGTTGTATTGTACGAGTACAGAACGTTCTCAAACATCTAGTTAATTACTTCCACTGCTCTTGTAGCTTTAAAAACATTGCTACACAATTGCATATACTTACTACAAGAAAATGAATATATTAAATCAACAAATAAATAAACTGTTCGGATTACTCCTCCCGTACAAAAATATTTATTAATCAGGGACACGTGTTTCGGGAATACGTGGATTCCGATCGTCAAACCATATAGCCGCCATACGAACAGTGTATTTATTGTTCTGCCCCACAGTCCTTGCAATCTTTACAAATCAAAAGAACAAGAAAAAATGTTAATATGTCCCACTTTTTCTTACGCAACACGTTTCTGTCATCATATCCACAAGATACAAATTTACTCAGTGAAATAGATTATATTTACTATAAGAACTTAGTGTTCGTTTTTACTTGCACTAAAATCCACTACAGGTTAAATAAATAGGTGCGATTTGTATTCCGCGGTAGCGACTTAATGGCATTCAAACGCATTCACTTGCAGTTCAACGCAGAGGCCAGACTAAGCTTCCGGTTAATGGTATCCCGAGAAGTCGTTAATAAAATCGGGCTCCGCGTTTTTCTTTTTTTGTACCCGCGCATTTACCACGCCATGGGAGAACATTATAAAATGCAAATCGCTATTAAAATTTAATGCGTAGCAGAAAAGGAAGATGCACGAAGCCCATCCTGTGCTAGTTTATGTGCAAATGGCTAGTTAAAAATATATTTCCCTAATATGTAAGCAAGAGTATCTATACAACGTGTTCAAGTGTTAATGAATTTTGTCAAACAAAAAAGAAATAACGTACAAGGAGTTTGGTATTTAAAAAAATGAATTTGGCACAAAATTACTCTGGAAAATTTTACAGTTATAATTATTCTGCGGCGGCTTTAGGTTGTCTTAGCAATCACAACCTCACCTATACAGGATATTAGTGGGATAAGCACTAGGTTACTCAATCTAAGAAATACATATTACGTCATATGCGTTTTAGGCGCTTGAAACACTATGATCAGGGAGGTCAACACTTTGGGTTCATCGGCGTCGTCACAATAATCTTTCAAAATTCAAAATAGGGTCTGCGTCTAAATTTGTGGGAGTTGGTCGAATTTTTACCTTGTTTTGTATTATTTCTTAATACTAATTTAATTTATATTAATTAGTGTCGTCTTCAAGACATTTTTCATAGTTAATTTATAGAGAATTGATTATTCATTTAAATTTTACCGCTGCACTTTTTATCAGCTTAAATAACCTGCGCCACTGATGACTTTAGTGCGGGAATTATATGCCGACATGATGACGTAATATGTAGAGTTGCTCTAGTTGCGCCAACAGTCAGTGGCGGGCGCATAAAAGTTTACACAAAAAATAAATGGTCAGAAATAATATGTACCCAAACACTTACCGTAGAATCTTCCAGCGAATCACAAAGTGAATATCTGTTAAAAAATTTAAGTCCGGCATTTCTGCTATAAATTGTGTAACTTCCTTCGACATTGGTCGTTTTCGCGATGTAGGAAACATGTTTAAAACAAACGCAGAACTAGGGAATAGTATTTAGGCCAGCGTACATGTATACACGTATGCCCATAAACCGAGCAAGGGTACGCACGCATGTCCGCTCAACCACGTAATACTGCGTAATTTTTCTCTACTCTCGGATTACGGTAAAAAGTACAGTTTCCTATATTCATTTTGTAGCTGCCATGCATGAGTACGAAAAAGTAATTCCAAGTAGGAAAATAAGCAACGATTCTTATTAAATTAAACAAGCTGAGAGCTGAGCATACGTGTATACAACTATCTCAATGAGACTAGCAGTTATGCTGAAGGTTGTATCGAATCTCCGCCACTGCCCGTTGGCGCTAGTGAGCAACTCAAATAATATGTGTTTCTTGGATTGAGATTACTCTACCTAGAAACACACGTCCCACTTTACTGACAGATATTTCCGCCTACCCAATAATTATATTTTACATATTCTTTCGTATACCATTTGTGGTTGTGGAAGAAACTGAATTACATCTACGTATGTAGCACATGGAGGCATACCTTTTGGGCAGAAAAAAGCATTGGCTGAGTAACAGTAAAACGGCATAAACGGAAAGAAGAAAAAACGGAGTATCAACCGCGAAATTTTTAAAAGTAACAGCATAAAAATGCATGCAAAGCGAATCGTGCCTAAATAATTTTAAGATTCCCAAAAAGATTATGATAATCTCGCCAAGGAATCCAAGACAACCTAACATTTACATACATACATACGTTGGACAATGAAAATCTACAAGGTCAAGTCAATAAATTTTTTGCACGCATATGAAATTCGGTAAAAGAAATATTTGTTATAGATTTATGTTGATTTCCACCGCGAATTATCCTGCTCTAGTATAATTTAGTGTATAATATTCATAGATCGACGGCAATTATGGCCGTATAGCGTTTTAATTATTTGTTTTAATTTATCTTTAATTACAGAGACTAACAATCAACAACAAGTAAATATAGCAAAACAACATATATAGCAAAAATAAATAATAATATTATATTATACCCTAATATGCAATAATATGAGAAACTGTGACATATAAAACACTATAACTTATATAACACTACTACGTGTTGCATCATCCAAGAACGCATTCGGCTAAACCAGCAGGAAAGCCAAAAGCTCTGTACACAGTTAAGCAATTGGGCAATTAAAAATGTCGCAGTCAGTGTAAAATCGATTGTAAGAACTGCAAACAAAGTAAATAGGTGCTTTCAGCAACAAATTTGTGTGAGCTTGAGGGAGGTAGAAGGTGCTAACACTACGGGCAGATATTCGCGAGACAGAGATATTCAGCCTTCCCAAGAAGAAAGGACACTCGATAGCATTGTGAAGTAATTTGTGTAGCCAGGATAAACCAGTTTTCACTCTTCTTGCATCTAAAGACACAACAGAAAAGGTATTAAGTAAGTATTCATGTAACACGCCATTATACACATCACCCCATTCAGCGGTGTGAAATACAGAGAAGTCATCGGGTCGTTGGCGTTTTGGGATTACCATGCCAATAGAAAACAATATATTAGTTTGTTTCAAAAAATGAAATCAGTACAAAAGTCGTTCGCAGTGTTTTTCCCTCTACAAGTGGCGCCCCACGTTGGGCGCCACATGTAGAATTTTGAACAAGTGAAAAGGCATCGTTTTTTGGAGAGTGCGCAACATTTATTTTAGAATGGTAAAATTGATCCTTCAACTTTGCCCATAGAAAGCAAGTGTTTACTAGAAACATGTTTACTTTCAATACGTTTTCTAGATTGGCAACAGTTTCCCATCGATTCTATGCCAACACCTATAGACGCGCACACATGACAAATGTATATATACACAATAAACAGTTTAAAATCTACTTGGTTACAAAAGTTGTTCGCAGTGTTTTCCTTTTACATTCATTAATATTAAGAAGAGTGCAACTTTGCATTTTAAATCAAGAGATGCATTTTGAATGCATGTTATAAAACAATGTTTTTAAAAATAAATAAAATTTTGAATTGATTTGAATTTTTATTCCGTAAATACTGTTTAAAGATTATTATCTATTATCTTGCGATAATTTTAATTTATTTTATAAAATGTCACCTTACAACCTATAAAGAAAAGAGTGCTACACAATTGGTTTCTTTCGGTAATTCAGAACTTTAAATCCAGGTTAGCACACAAGCTGTGTTACCAACTGATATAATTTAAGTTGGCGACATTTTCAGTCTTGTGGTTCTCGGGAGTTGTTGCTCTCTCTGTATGAGCTTCGTTCCAACCCCGATTTTCGTACAGTGCGTGTACTGTACATGTATCTCTTCGTGTAATTGCTGTGCGAATGCGTTTAATATACATGATAATAGAGGGAGAATGTAAACTCCGCATGTCAGTGCAAGTGATGCACACTGACAGTTGGTTATTGTTTTGGCCGTCCGATTACTGTTCGTACGAAGCTAATTTAAGAGTGGATCCGTTCACGTCAGTGCAATTGCTGGCCCGTATACGGTCTCAATTATAAACAAGTACCTTATTAAAAGTGTTATTGCTTGAAAATCAGAAAAATATGTGTGGTCAAAAAATGTATTTGAAGAAAGGGAAGAACACGGCGAATTTCATACCTATATTACTAGAACAACCACAGAAATTTCATGAATACTTCAGAATAATAGTTGAAGCGTTTTGGTATATGCTGAACGAAATTAAAACTCACATAGAGAAACAATCAAATAGAGGAGAAAAGTGTGACGTTAATTTACTTTGTATGGAAACCTGGCAGTTTTGCCAACAGCATAAAGTGATTAAATTATTGAAAAAGAAAATGTTAGACACTGGAACACTATTGTGTTGTTTATATTTAAGGAAAGATCCAAAACTGCTGCAAATGATAAAATAGAATGGCCGAAAATTAATAGGTTATTTCTTTTGTTTGGAAACCTATACAGTGTGGCTAGCAGCGTAAAATGATTAAAACTGTGGTTATTTTAATCATTTCACGCTGCTGTCGGCACTGCGTAGGTTACCAAACAAGACAAATCGACGTCATCACTTTTCTTCTCTATTACTACAAAATTACTGCAAATACGGTCGAAAAAAACAAATATATTTGTTTACAATCGGTGACCAGCAAAACACGGTCCTATACGGCAGTGTAACATAGAGTCAGCCCACTAAATGCAATTTATTGGAAGTCCGGTGCCTGCTTTGCTTCCCTGTCAGCAGTAACTAGCTCTATGCGCCATACGATGGCGCTACAAAAGCAGTGAATTTATGCGCAATGTTGCCAACAATTTCTGATTTTTTATCTATTTACATTAATGCATCTACAGTATATAAGTAACTATTTTTATTGTATCCCACAGATGCCGCTCATTCCTAGCCCTTCTTCGAATTGTCTCCAGAGTTTTAACGAAAGGTTCGTACCTATATCGTGTATCTACATAAAATACATTGCGACGGAAACATTGCACCGTACTCGGATTACGTTTTATGGTGATGTTAGGCGCTTTCTTGCTCCGTTTTGAAATTACGTGTTAGAGCGAACAGTGGCGACATCCAGTGGAATTTTTATAAATCATTCTAGTCGCCCTATCTAGTGGATTGTCTCGTTTAGTTATTTTGTCTGTGGCACGGTTCTACTGTAGCTGCGTTCGTTTACTTGTTCTGGATTTGGAGCAGTGCAGACCAGGTGCGAATCTAGGAACGTTAAAAAAGTGAGTGTATGTTGGTATATTTTATATTCGAACGGTTATAGAACATTTTTTGTTCTTATCATAACCTTAATAACTTCTTCAAACACTGATAGTGCTATAACACTGCGCAAAACGTATGTAAAACACCAAAAGGCAAATGAAAGGACATTAAATATGAATATATTATGTATTATTTTTTCTTTCTTCAAATTTTACAAAAAAGTGAGGTTATAACTTTATTACTCTAAAATCCTAGGTCTCTCACTCGGTGTTTATGGAGCGTCGTGGAGTGTGTTCCATTCACTCCACTCCAAATTTTTCGAACGATTAAAAAGGAAATCTAGTAGCTCCATTTGTAATAAACGAACTCCAAGATACACATAGTTTTCGTAGAACGAATAAACGAACGCAGCTTGTGACCGCATGCATTTAAAATTAATATTTTGTTTTTTATCCGTATACGGCAGTGCACAAAATACGGCCGAATACGGATCCACTCTGACCTTACCCTAACTTTTGTTACCGTGCTGCGTATGATCCTAAAAGTAATTAGAACACTCCTTTTGCAATGAGGAAATACGGTACGATAATCCTACGGATTGGAACGAACTTATTGATTTTCGTAATCGTACCCACGGCTGATAATTATAACTAGTCAGCCGTTCTAGAGTTTACTTATAATAGGGTTTGTATTTCTTTTATATTGTATAAAGGATCCTTGTAATAAAGATTTATTCGACTCGCCACGTATATGAATATATAGCAGACAAAAGGATATCTGGCAAAATATTTCGTACGTTGCGAGAGAGATCCATTGATTATAATGATTACAGTTTTCGTTTTGTGAAATATTTTCCCGTTGGTCGAGCATCCACATACCTATACATATGTAATATGTAAGTACGTTACGTTTCCTACTGACCTCATCCTCCGCCGGTCGGTTCCCATCTTTCTTATTTCGGTTCCGCGGGTGTTCTTCTGATACCACGCCGGCTTGTACCGCCGATGCCTAAATTGTTACTCAGAAATTGGCACGTTTAAGCGTATAATTTACGCGAAGAGAATTGACGCGCGACAGATGTTTTCGTGAAACGGGCGTGTTAGTGCGTGTGCACGTATCCACGGCGAAAAAAAGCTGCGATCCGCGCGTGGGAGTGTGTTGTCGGAGCGTACGTAAGTACTTGGCGAAACAACGGAACACGATCGCGCGCATATTTCGCAATCGCAGATTTATGTTACACACGAGAGGAGTAGAAGAGATTGCCCGACGGTGGTTTTATAAGGCGCGAGATTTATGATACGAACTTAAGTAGACTATTAGCGTGTGGTCCTCGCGAGTTTCGCGGTCGCGGTACTCTCTGTTACAGGCCGGGCGAATATCGGATAATAATCCTGGTAATTTCGGCCTGTACTTTATTATTTCACGAGAGCGGAACACTTAAGTATAGGGTCGCTGATCGAGATCGAGAAATCGCAATATTACCTATATATTATTAGGTGCTTTTTGATTACGGAAATACGTTAATGTTGCTTTTCGTAATCCATAAATAATCTTCCGAGCGAATTCAAAACTTTGCCGAAAGGATAAGGAGACAAAAAATACGAATGACCTACTAATAATATTTGTGCGTATCAAAAGACAAAAAAAAACCTTTGGTACGCGTTTTGGTCAGCCAAAGACGAGAAAAGCACTGTTTGTCAGAGTAACAAATTAATTTTTTTGAGTCACATAGTGGAAATACTAACAGATAAAAATACAGTGCAACCTCTACAGTCCGGACATGCGATCAATCGGACACTTCAGTTGTCGTGAAAGGTAATTCACCAATGTAAAGGTAGGCAACCCAGTTGACATTCTGGGAGTACATAGGATTAATATAAGAGGGTTTTTAAGAGAACTAGACTAAATGTAGAGGTAGATAGAATGAACATAGAACAAGTGAGCCAATGTGAAATAAGATAGTAAGGAAATATTAGATGAGAGAGTTGAGTAGGTAGAATGAATGAATGAAATAAGAGAACAAATAGAACGAGATTCTAAGAGGTATTGTGCGAATATAAAGTGTGGTATTTAGTAAGTGGCGTATTAGTATAAGAAAAGAAATTAGGTATGTAAATGATCAAATATACTAAGTTAGT
>JARFOC010000265.1:57089-67748 GCA_031763485.1 Osmoderma eremita | reverse complement strand
TCAGTTTGAAAATCTTCGGAATACGTGAATCCAGCTTTACGAAAGCAGTTTTCAATTGTTACAGAAGTCACTTGATTTCAGGCTTTTTTATAAAATAAATATCTTCTAGTAAATTGATTGTTTTGGTTAAGTCTTGTGCATAATTAACCGAGTCCATTTTTGCTAAAATGTGTTTTAAGATTGTAGATCTATACCAGGTTTTAAAATTTTTGATAATTCCTTGATCTAACGGTTGACACATTGCGGTGGTATTGGGAGAAAGACACACTATTTTGATATTTTTTAGTGTTACATCTCGTGGATGAGATGCAGCATTATCAAGAAAAAGTAAGATTTCTCCAAGCCCATTTTCTTATCGAATTCTCGCAAAAACTCGGTCATTATTTCACATGTCATCCACGCATTTTTATTAAATCCCCAAACTACGTGTAAAGTGTTCAAGTTAATTTTCTGAAAGGCACGAGGTCTAGCGGCCTTGCCGATCACAAGTGGTTTTTCTGGATGTCCAGCCATATTCGCACAGAGTAGAATAATTAACCGCTCTTTAGCCATTTTCCACCGGTATACTTTCCTCCCTTCAAGGTAAAGGTTTTATCGGGCAGAGCACGGAAAAATAGTCCCGTCTCGTCGGTATTGTACACGTCTCTAGGATTATAATTGTTAATCAAAGCCGGAACTTTTGCTTTAAAGTCGTTAACATCATCAACATTGACACTTGCACTTGCTCCTGATATTGTTCTAAACGTAATATTATGTGTATTTTTAAAACGTTCTAACCAACCAGATGAAGCACTGAAGTTTTGAGCAATTTCCATTGCCTTTGACCGTATTAATGGTCCAGAAAGGGGAATATTTTTATTTCTGGCATTTATAAACCACTTGTATGTTAATTTATCGATATTATACCCTTCAATTTTAAAGAAGTTTCATTTCTGCTGAATGTTATCACCTGAATAAAACTTGTTCACTAGTTTTTCTTTATCTTGTATAATGTTCGCCGCTTGCGTTTTCCCTATTTTAAAACTTGTGGCTAAGCGCGAATACTTAGCTTTTCTTTGTTGTAGACTTCAATGACATTGTTTTTTTCTTGAATCGCAAGAATACGTTTGCGATATCTTTGAGACATTTTGTGTTAATTGGAAATAGGTTTTATATATAATACCGGGCACTATTAGTGGAATAAATAATATACACATCTACACAATGTTACGCTGTCACAACTAAGCGATGACTACCGCTCATATGTTTGTAACCGCCTGTATTGAAGCGAGGAGACAGATTTCGGGGAATTACCGATATTCTAGAAATATATTGTCCGCTTAAGAGGAAATAGGTGCGCCAAAACTGCTATTATCGTGCGTCCGCGTCCGATTAATAGAGAGTCCGCTTAAAAGAACACATTTTGATATGTAAATCACACTATTCTTTTCGGTCTCCGATAATCTGTCCGCTTATGAGGCGCGTCCGCTAAGAGAGAGTACACTGTATAGGTATTCATGTTATTGAAATTCTGACGTTAAAAATAAATTATGAATCCTGGATCAATTAAAACGGCAAAATTACACCCGATGGTTATACACACTGATATTTACATAAACTAAAATTTAACTGGTTACAAATATTAGATTTGAATGAATGGACGTTATTATAATAGTCAGTTGCTCTTGGCGAGGTTATAAATTCAATAATATTCTTTTCGGTCTTCGATAATCTGTCCGCTTATAAGAGGTGTCCGCTAAGAGAGAGTACACTGTATATATATATATCTTTAAAAAAATTTAATGAAGAAAATATTCCATTTGACTCGACCTCCAAATATCGGGTTTTAATTTACTTCATTTTATTCCAGATAACATCAGCATGTTTATGAAGCTACATATCTCAAAACTGTTCCCTATACGAAATTACTCCTAAAAATTTCTTTTCAGTCGTACAACGTTTCGAACAACCGAAATAATCAAGAATAAAGAAACAAAATAAAATAAAAACAATTGAAGAAAACCACTCCAAAACAATAACAACACCTAATGACAATACCGGGCAAAGCCGTCCTCAAACAATACACGAAAATTAGATTTGAAAGCCGCCACAATCACCTCTTCCTAATCGAATTAGGGACTGCAATAATCGGGAACGACTCCCGGCGAAAACATTTGATGGGGGTAAAAATAAGCGAAAAAGCGGACACGAGAAGGACACTGCGGAAATCAGCATTCGACTCCGCAGAATCGCGGACACAAGTCACCGTTTCATCGTTGAAAAATAAAGAAACAAGTCGCAGTGGTACAAAGTGGAGTGCAGCCTCCTACGCTGGGCGTAAGTGGTTACTCTTGCGAGTTGGGAAATAAAAGAAAATTGGGGACGAAATGGAGGGGGGAAGAGGGACAAGGGATAGAACGAAAGAGAAGCACTTTAAGGAGAAAACGAAATTTAATTAGGGAGTATTTCCTCTGATGTTCCGGTCGCTATCTTTTCGATGGTGGGGCTTCGAAAAACGGGGGCCGTGAAAGGGGGAACAAGCGTTGCGAAGTCAAGGGAGTTGAATCGGAAGTAATCCGAAAGGTATTTTAAAAATCGACCGTGAATTTTGTCAAGTTACTTAAAAATAAATTTAAAAAAAAATACTTCGCATATGAATAAAAAATTGAATATTTGGGGGGAATCAATATATTAACGAGTTTATTTTTCCTAGTGAGAAATGATTATATACGAGAAAAATAAGAATGGGATAGGTAAAATGATAATTTTGGCTCTCTTTTTATTCCACATGATTTGGATCATTTTTGGGGGGAAAGATGGAAACGATTTAATGTATTTGACCGATCCACTTTCCGTATCGACTTGTCACTAGCTCTATTCTCTCCACAAATTGGGCAATAAAAATACAAAATTTCCGTTCCCTTCGCCGGTAAATCACGACGCGAAACTGTGATTCGCCCGAAAGGGAGCGGTCGTCCCCCCAAGAACGCGAGGCGTGGGGGATCAAATAAGCCCAAATAGCAATACGTCAAAGGATTATTACGGTAGCTCCGGCAATAATTTAAAACAGGAACGTCACGTCATACCGCAAAAACGAGCGACGACGGCGTCCCAAAAAAAGAAAACAACCGAAAAAAAAAGAAGAAAAGCGAGGCAGAAAAAAAAACGAACGACGACACGATCTGCCGGCGTATCGGCGCACAAAACAAAAGAACAACGGCGAAGAACGTTCACGGGACCCCGAAAACGGTATCGCGGTCGTATATTAGCGTGCGATAAGTCCATTATCGAAGGGGGGAACCGGCCCCCCGCCCGGGTATTTCGTACGGCCGGGAAAAATTCCAAATTATAACTTTCCGACGGCGAATGGAAATTTAAAATATATCGCATGTCGATATCGCCCGTATTAAGAATTAAATTATCCGCCCGCCGTCCGGTCCGCGTCCCCCTTTCGTCCCCCCGAAGTTTCCCAACCGCCTCTCTTTTGTTTTTCCGGCTCTAATCTCGACCTCGCTCACTACATACAAGACGACACATTCTTATATTAAATATGAGAAGCGGAATATAAAATGCTGCCGCTGGACGCATATATTAAAAAAGGGGGGATCGGGTGGATAGGGAGGTGGGGTTACGAGCTTATTTCATAATGAGAATTACGAAATTTGCCGATCCGTTTTGTATCGTTTTATTAAAAATAACTCCCTTTTCAGACAAAGCGTTTCAATTTCTTATATCTTCATAAGAAAGTAGGGATCGTGTTTTTGTGGAGGTGCGGGGGGAATATTTGGGGGGTGGGACTGATTCGAGATGTAATTGAATTTTATCGATGCCATAATTCGATATATTTTTCATTATAATATTCTCAAATTCATTTCTGATAGGAGTGGGGAAATTTGGGGGGAATTTCCTATAAATATTAATAGAAAAAATGGCACAATTTTGAATTTAAAATTTCAAAATACTTAAAATGACTTTAGAGTATCACACGCAAATAAGTGCAGGTACGTATTATATATTTGCCCTTGGGCGATCCCCCCAATTTTCCTAAATAGCTCGAATCCACCTTAGCGATCCGTATAATTTCACCTGGTGCCTATGCGGGCGCGATCGCGTTAATTTTTATTGTATATTTCCTTACGGGTTAGCGTTTGATCCCCACGATTAACCCTCCGGGGACGCCCCTTGTTCGAATCCTTCCCTCCCGCACCCGTTTTAATCCCCCAGAAACATAGAATTTTACCGCAATTTTCACCGAACGTAATAATCGGGCGTCCGCTACCGATTGTTTTAACTCTAACCGGCCCGGCGGTGAGTCGGTGGAGGATCCCCCCTTTGAGCGTTCCCCCGTGTGCGCGTTGCGACATAATAACACTACTTGGAGCCCGAGGGTGCCGCTCGAGAATTACATCCGAACACGCGGATGCTTATGATTAAAATACGCTGTTGTATCGTGTAAATGTTTGGGGGAGGGGAGGGAGAGGGGAATATAGGGAACGTCCCCCCTAAACGGGATGATGGGAGGTTTAGCGTTACAACGGGTGCGATTTCTTACAGTTTTGGGCGCTATACACGGGTCGTTTTTTAATTGCTATTTAATATGGGAGTGTTAGGGAGACGCAAAAGGGGGGATATTTTACGTCTATGCATATATATGTTCAAATAATTATTATGGTAATTTATATATTTTAAATGATAAATATAGGTTAATGCAGTTTCTCACAAAATTAAAATAAAAAAAAATTACTGAACACAAAGGGGTTCATAAAAGGGGTTCTTCTTTCTCCTCTTATAATTTACCCAACGTCATCGTATCACCGCATATGTTTCATTACGCTCCGTTCGGTGGGTTCATATTAAGAGGGTACGGGTATAATAATAATAATAAAATAATATTTGTTAATCCGAGAAAAAGGGGGTAATTTTTTTTGCACCCGCAATCAACTACAAGCCTCGAAACATGGACGGAGAACTGAGCCCCAGATTTGGGATTAATATTCATGCGTCATGTATGCGATGAAGTAATGAAAATTTAATTCATTTATGCCGGGTACGAAAAAAAAAAGAAGAGTATAAATAGAGGGTTCATGACTTTACGATTTTGTCGTGTCAATTTGTTTTATTTCAATTAATTATAATTGTTTTGGCGGTGTTAAATCTAACGGTTAACACAGGACGCAAAACGTATAAAATGCCATATGTACATTGTATATTTTATAATTAAAAGTGGTTTTTATAAAATCGCTCTTACATAAATAAAAATAAATAAAATAAAAATGTAAAAAGTGGAAGTAAAAAACTAGGTAAAGTATATTAATACCTAATAGGGACGGGCGATATATCGATAACTGCTACTAATACCTGTTCCCGGCTGATAACTGTTTTAACCCGTTCTCGATTTTTGATATTAACAGTTACCAACCATAATTGGCAGCCGATAACGCTCGATCAAGATCTGATTACAATACATATATCGCACACTTATTCGGTATGGCATACCAAAAGCGCAGAGAACGATAATAACGAGAACTGTTTAGAATAACCGTTATTGGAAAATAACGTCGCGGTGATAACGGTTATTTGAAAATAACAGTTTGTCCCAATCCTAGTACTTATGTATATCGTTTGCGTTAACGAAATGAATGACGTTCGGCAAAAAATACAATATTTGCTTTTAATATTATATGGTGTTAGTTAAGTGTGCCGTTAGGTAAAGTTACGAGACCTGTATACTTTATTTTTTAGAAATAAAATAAAAATGTAAAAAAAGCGAAGTAAAAGAAAATCTAGACAAAGTATATTAGTACCTATTAGGGATGGGCGATATATCCATAACTGTTACTAATAACTGTTTTAACCCGTTCTCGATTTTTGATATTAACAGTTACAAAAATAATTGGTAGCCGATAACCCTCGATCAAGAACTGATTATAACACATATATCGCACACTTATTCTGTATGGCATACCCAATGCGCGGAGAACGGTAATAACGAGAACTGTTTAGAATACCGGTTATTGGAAAATAACGTCGTCGTGATAACGTTTATTTGAAAATAACCGTTTGTCCCATCCCTAGTACTTTGCGTTAAAGAAATAAATGACGTTCGTGAAAAAATACAATTTTTTTTTAATATGATATGGTGTTAGTTAAGTGTGCCATTAGGTAAAGTTACAAGACCTGTATACTTTATTTTTTAGAAACTTTTATTCGCGATGGGTGAATGAAAATATCATTGGGTAAGATAAACTAACAGGTATTCGTTAACAGACGAGATTTCGGAATCTATTGCCTTAGTGAATGCAAATTCTTTTTCCCAAATGCTGCGTCTGACATTATTTTCGTTTGTGGTTTTCTGCTGCCGATGGCAACTTAGTTGCTGAAATACGTATTCAGAGTTCTTTACTGAATAAGGTGGTAAGGGTATTTTTTTATTTTACATCGAATACATCTTATCAAAATCCGTATGCGGTTTTGCTAAAACGAAATTTGGATTCGGTAAGAGAAGAGCTATCGAAATCTCGCCTGTTAACGTCTATTCTTACCGAATGAAATTTTAATTTGAAACAAACGCCCATCGCTAGTTTTTATTTTTCGAAATTTTAATCTTACAGAATTGTAATTAGTTATAATTCGATGTAACGCCACGTGACATGATTACCATTATTGATTCGTATAATATACGCAACTCAATATGGAGTGCCTAAGGGTAAATCTAACAAACCCTTTTCCTTTATTCCTCATAATCGATAACGGAAGTTGATCTTGGCACAATACTTCGTCTAATTCAGAAAGGTATCGATTTTTTTTAATATTTCGAAATCTGGGATAGCGCATGGTCGACTTTTAGGACCATTTCTTTTTGTAATTCCCAACATATACGCATTTCTAAGAGTTTTAATCGCGGAAATGATACTACTATACTATTTACTTCGGACGTTGTGTTCTTTCCGAGATTTTTAACGGCGGTATTCTGTGCCCGCGCGCGCTAGTGTTCGGCCTGAGGTCACTCGATTTTTTCAGAGCACAGCAGAAACCGCCCGGCCAGTCGACCGACCACCAACCGGTTTTTTTACTGCCTCCACTGCGATAGTACGCTCGGTAGCGGCTCAACCGAAGTGAACCAACTCCGGCCGTATCCTAGTACACACGGACTCTCCTCTTGCATTTTATCTTTCTCGTCCGTGTCGTGTGCGAGTGTATGTGTACGTGTAACTGAGGCAATGACTTCGCGGCCAACTTGACGCTGTTTCTCGTTGCGCGGGTCAGTATTTAACTACCATACACCATACACAGGCACCGGGCATCACTGCGAGAGTGTATTTTATACAATCGCCGGCTGAGACGAGAGAAGTGCACCTACAGAAAAAATATTTCTTACTAGGAAACGCGATTAAAATACATACGGGCGAATCAAGTAATAAAATTGACGTTAAAAACGAGACGAAAATGACATTTAACCGGCAATTTTTGTTTGTTTTTATAAGTAAAACTTAGTTGTTGTTCGAAATATGTATTTAAATTTATGACACATAGGAAGCGAATGATGGATGGCACTTCTTTATGTGCGAATGGGAAAGTGTAAATTTTGCTATCAATGCACGCGCGGCTTTACTAATGATGGATACATATCTTATAGCTCCAACTCTTTTGAAAAATTGCTTATCGAGTAATAGGATCCTATTTCCGAAATTAATAACTTCAATGGTGTCTGCGGATGAGTATGACCCTCAATAAATACCAGACTTTTTTTAACAAATACTAAATTCCATTAAAATTGATAAAATTAAAAAAATGATTGCAGATTTCTCCAACTCCCTTAAAAATTGCTTATTGAGAAATAGGGTCATGATATTAACAATTTGAACTGGAATTTGGGGACGAGTATATCACCCTTGAAGAACACCAGATTTAACAAATACAAAAATTACATTAAAATTGATACAATTGAATAAAATGATTTTGAATGCATCCAACGTAGTCAGAAATTGCTTATTGAGAAATAGGATCTTATTTTTGAAATTAATAACTTGCAATGGTGTCTGCGGATGAATATATGACCCTCAATAAATACCAGACTTTTTATAACAAATACTAAATTCAATTAAAATTGATAAAATTTAAAAAATAATTGCAGATTTCTTCCACCCCCTTAAAAATTGCTTATTTAGAAATAGTTTCATGATATTAACAATTTGAACTGGAATTTGGGGACGAGTGTATCACCCTTGAGGATCACCAGATTTAACAAATACAAAAATTACACTAAAATTGATAGAATTGAATAAAATGATTCTGAATGCATCCAACGTAGTTAGAAATTGCTTCTTGAGAAATAGGATCTCATTTTTGACATTAATAATTTGCAATGGTGTCTGCGGATGAATTTATGACCCTCAATAAATACCAGACATTTTTTAACAAATACTAAATTCCATTAAAATTGATAAAATTAAAAAAATGATTGCAGATTTCTCAAACTCCCTTAAAAATTGCTTATTGAGAAATAGGGTCATGATATTAACAATTTGAACTGGAATTTGGGGACGAGTGTATCACCCTTGAGGAACACCAGATTTAACAAATACAAAAATTACACTAAAATTGATAGAATTGAATAAAATGATTCTGAATGCATCCAACGTAGTTAGAAATTGCTTATTGAGAAATAGGATCTCATTTTTGACATTAATAATTTGCAATGGTGACTGCGGATGAATTTATGACCCTCAATAAATACCAGACTTTTTTTAACAAATACTAAATTCCATTAAAATTGATAAAATTAAAAAAATGATTGCAGATTTCTCCAACTCCCTTAAAAATTGCTTATTGAGAAATGGGGTCATATCTTTGATATTACTAATTTGAACGGGAATTTGGGGATGAATATAAAACCCATGAGGAATGGGGTCTTATTTTTTAAATTAATAACGTCAATGGGAAACTGAGGATGATCCCTGAGGAAAGACAGATATAAATAACAAGTGCTAAAATTGATAAAATTTTATAACAAGATTCTGGGTGTGTCGAAAAATTGCTTGTTGAGAAATAAAGTCCCGTTTTCGATATTAACAACTTGAATGGAGATTTTGGGATAAGTATCTGATCCCTAATGAGCACCTAGTTTATTATTTATATGGAGATTTTGGGATAAGTATCTGATCCCTAATGAGCACCTAGTTTATTTCGGCAAATCCTAAATAACACCGAAACTGATGAAATTGAATAAAATGATTGTGGATATATCTAATTGGGTTAAATATTACTTACTGACGTTGAAGGTCTTATTTTTGATAGCAGGAAATTCGGGGAGGGGTTCAAAATTACTTAAATTAACAGCTGCATACATAACGTCATCATTAGAGTTTACTTTTCTCACATCGCTTCCCAAAAAATCTTTTTTTTCTAGATTTTCATTGACACATAACATCACATCCCTTCTGTACCCATCACCCCTTCTAATAACACTTCCTTTATACTCGCAAATCAACTGTTTCCCTTTACGTAGCGAACAATTAAAACAAAAGCCGGTAGTACTAGAACACGTTCAAGCAATAAACGACAAAAAAAAAATCAAGAAACGCCAGCTAAAACCGATTCACACGATTCTATCTCAACCGATGAATAGAATATGGAACTAGAAACAAAAAAATTGCTTAATGTTCATGCGGTATCATTGTAACGCGACCCCCTTTCCAACAAATCCAACGTACAAAGTGAGCCGCTAAAGAAGGGGTTAGTTTCGGATGCCCTCGCATTGTTTCAACTCGCACTAAAGGAGTTGGAAAAAAAAATTAAACCCCGAATTATTTTTATATGCAAATTTGTTTCTATCGCGTCGCCCCTTCAGGCGCTGCTGAAGGAAGCCAGTTCTCATGTTGCCGGGTTGTTTTGCATCTTCGCGGTAGTTCTCATAAGGTGGCCCAACACCTTATGAGAACTAGGTACGCGAAGAGATGAAAAAAATTATTAAAAGAAGAAGCGGCATTGTTTTAAATCCGGTTTTCTCGTGTCGTCGCGATTTCCGAAGGAATATGGGGTGTGTTGCCCTTTCGGCGGAATGCTGTTTGGAGTATTTGCGGTGTTTGCGATTTGAGGAGATAGGTCATGGTGTGGGAAAGATTTTCTTAATTATGGGGTTGTGAAGGGATGGTATGAGAATCGTTTTTTTTTAATGGAAGTGTTTCCAACATCCCTTCGCGAAGAAATAATATTTAAATTAATTCAAAGGGTATGTCACCCTGCATTGACTGACGCTGAAGTATTATTACGTGTTTTGATTGGGAGATAACACAAAATATGCTTTGGTATTGCATCAAATTATGTTGCGGGGCACTTGTTTTGCTAGAGATTTTCGAGCTTAGTTTTATATATTAAATTGGTGTGGAAATATACAAATTTATTACCTGTATTTACCTTAGTACCGACTTTAACTTCTTATTTATGTAACTTTAACATTCACATTAACATTTAACTGCAAACGTTAATTTTGTAGTTGACAACCGTAATCTTTACCATTCTTTTTAATAACTTTTGCTCTTGTAAAATATACATCAACACCCATGCGGCATTGCCAACTACAGTGGCTCAACGTCAAACTCGAACAGTATAGCGCACATAATCCTACTAACAGATTTGAATGTTAATTGATATTTTTTAAATGAAAGAAATACACATTTC
>JARFOC010000265.1:31953-56989 GCA_031763485.1 Osmoderma eremita | reverse complement strand
TAAATAAACTTGTAGTAAACATAATAGATTTTTTTTCTATAGTATTCCATTTTCTAGCATTACTCCTATTTTTTTATGTGCATATTTTTCATAAGGAAGTGCATATTTAGGCCAAAACATCTGCATATTTATGCGCATACTTCCACTTTCTTTTTTGCATATAATCCGGCCTCTAGTCATAATACTCTCTCCTTCGTCATTTTTTCAAAATACTAATAGTACACCAAGGCAAATCGAATTACTTACAATGCGTTTTTGTTTGTTTTTTTTTTATAGAGGGATTATCAGTATTGTCTCAAGTTAAAATTAGTAATAGTAACGGCCCTAACACCTTCTCCATGTTCATTTTCCAAAATACTAATGGTAAATCAATCCAAATCGAATTATTTTAAATGCTATTGTATTTTTTTAATGGAGGGGTCCCTCAGCGTTGCCCCAAGTTAAAATTACACGTAGTAATGACCCTAGCACTTCCCCCTTATTCATTTTTCAAAATGCTAGTCCAAGTCGAATTATTTTAAATACTTTTTAATGGAGATTCGCTTAAAAGCGTCCAAAATTAAAATTACGAATAGTAGTGGTCCTAACACTTTCTCGATAGTAATTTTTCAAAATAGTAATCCTGCATCGAACCAAATTGAATTATATACAATGCGTTTTTTGTTGTTTTTTTTATAGAGGCATTGTCAGTATCGTCTCAAGATAAAATTACGAATAGTAATGGCCCTAACACCTTCTCCTTGTTAATTTCCCAAAATACTAATCTTAAATTAATGTAAATCGAATTATTTTAAATGCTTTTGTATTTTTTTTATGGAAGCGTCCCTCGGTGTTGCCCCAAGTTAAAATTACGAAGAGTAATGGTCCTAACACCTCTCCCTTATTAATTTTTCAAGATAAAACTTTTTACAAAATATCGTAAATCAATCGAATTATTTCAAATGGATACTTTGTTTTTTTTTTTAATAGAAAGGGCGCTTAGTATTGTTCCAATTTAAATTTACGAAGAATAATGGTCCTAACACCCCTCCTCATTAATTTCCCAAAATTCTACTAAACGTAAATCAATCCGAAACGTACCAGGAGGAAGGTTTTAACCTCTCAGAAATATAAATAACAACCCATTCAGCACGTAAATTATACCAAAAATAAAAATAAAAACATTTAACTGCTTCGAACAGTCTCTAATGTTAACACCCTCGATAAAAACGATAGATAAACTTCTTTTCCCCTATTCTATGCGCCTATCGTTTATGTTTTCGCATATGCGGAGCTGTCGATCGTAAAAGTCGCAAGGGACTAGGTTTTATGACTAGTTTCAGGTGTAATTCACTCCTATCCCGGACGGGTTGTGACCTTTGTGACTTTTTTGTGTCGGAATCTTGCAGTACAAGCCGTGTATTATATTATTGAATTAACTAGAAAATGAGAGTTTTCTAAGATGTTTTGGGTAATTGCGAAGAATAAGGGATCCGGGTATCGGTACATCAACCTTGAGGAACTCCACAATAATTTAACACAATAACACTACCGGGATTACCTATACATTTTTCATTCGCTGCAATATGCCAAAGATAAACTGAATTCCCTGCCAATATTTTCGGGAAATATCACAACTACAGCACTAGAAATGCGGAAATATTAGAGATTCCCTTAGACAAATTAAATTTATCCGAAAAAACTCAGCACCACCTAGCAATTAAAGTATTCAACACCTCCTCTAACGTTTATAAGCAATTACCTCTGTAATTATTTAGAAGAAGAATTGCAAAGATATTACTAACGAAATGCATTCATTTAAAGAATACATGAATGATTCTGAGACTTAAATCTTGAGTCTTGTTGAATACGTTTATTAATATGTGTGGTATATTAATTCTATTATAACCATAAAATTAGGATTTTCAGAATGTTTTAGAGGTAATTACGAATAATAATGGGTCTGAATGTCGATATATGAACCCTGCGGCACTCCAGAATATACCAAAATATGCGTGGCAAATAATAATTTTACAATAACTATAACATTTGAATTTTTAGAATAGTTTTCGAGTAATTACGAATAATAATGGACCTGAATGTCGATATATGAACCCTGCGGTATTTCAGAATATACTAAAAATATGTATGTCATACAGTAATTTTATAATAACCATAAAATTTAAATTTTGGAAAGTTTAGGTTAATTACGAATAATAATGGACCTGGGTGTCGATATATGAACCCTGCGGTACTCCAAAATATACCAAAATGTGTGTTATAAATTTTATAATAACCATAAAATTTGAATTTTCTTAATGTTTTCTAGTAATTACGAACAATAATGGACCTGAGTGTGGATATATGAACACAGCGGTACTCCAAAATATACCCAAATACGTGTGGCATTCATTAATTTTATAATAGCCATAAAATTTGAATTTTTAGAATGTTTCCGAGTAATTACGAATAACAATGGACCTGGGAGTCGATATATAAACCCTGCGGTACTTCAAAATCTACCAAAATATGTACTGGAAACCCAATGTTATTTTTAATTTTCAAGTTTTAGAGAATTATTTTTGTTTATACACTGGAACCATATTTGTAGTTATTTGTTTAAAATATTATTTTGGGTTTTATGCTCTAATTAGTATATTTAGTTATAGATATATTTGATTAAAATTCTATGTGTTCCTCAGATAAAAGTAAACACAAACGACAGAATCTGCATTTCTAATTTCTGAAATTATATCCTTGATATAAAACTAAAAAATCAATAATTTTATTCCACTTATTCCATCAATTCAACCTCAGTGTACCAGATCACAATCTTATCTTTGATTATCTAAATCCGTTAGTAACAAGCTAATGAAATGTGCAGCATTTTTATCATTTTGCGCTTCGTATAAATCTAATTGTTACACTTAATCAATCCTGCGAAACTTATCTGTGCTTCTGTATATATCTCTTCCATACAGACACAATCCGATTCCAAGTCAGAAACACGTCTAGCAGTAAAATATGCCCGTTTTATAGTGACTGCGATTATTGCTGGGAATTGAAACATTTTAATAGAAATTGTGTGTGTTATATGCAAGTTTATTGCACCGCAATGACCAGCGTCGCTATTAATAGCGCCAAGTCGAAGGCTAGAGAGAGAAAGAGTGTGAGAAGTTATCATATGGTATGAAATACGACCAGCTGATATTCCTGGTTGTTAATTAACGGCCAAATATATCCAAGTTTTTTTTAAATCTTCTCATAAATTTGTTGAAATTGTATTTATGTTTAGATAATATTAACATTTTACTTCGTTAATGTAAACGTTGAAAGAGAATATATAGGGTGTGTATAAATTGTGGCGAAAATAAATTTTGAAGTAAGTTGGTCCACATCACAGCTGTAAACTGTGATTTTATCATATTAAATATATGAATCGGATATATTCCCTCATAATGATTGAATTTCCAGGCCAAAATAAGAGAAAATGATATATGCATGTAATGACGAAATATAACGGTACCATAGTACGATCCTGAGGAACCCCACCTACAACTTTGAAGCTGCAAATTATTATACTTTGGTATCGGATATTTGTTCTTATAAATTAATTCTACTATAAAAAGAAATATTTAAATATTTAAATTAAGAAATAAATAAAATAAACATAATTCTTACCCCTTTTTCATTTATAAATATGAAAATACAACCCCGTTCTCAAGTTAGACAATTTATTTATATCATCAATCAGCTGATATACGAATTTATACCTAAACACATGCATATAATATACCCCATATAAATCTAGAAAAAGGGGGGCCCCCAACGTGATATCTCCGACTACCCTCGAACCCCCAACCCGTGGTTTCTAAAACCGATCGTTCTTGAAAAAATTTTATCGGCAATAAAAGACATTACGGCGAACAGGTAATATGAATCCTAAATCCTGTTGCACGCATTTTCTGCCTTAATGGTTTTGGGAGCCTCGTTTTTCGTTTGAAATATGGGGTATTATAAAATGGGGCTAAATTATTTTTAAAAAACAAATATTATAAATAGTTGCGGTATGAGGAGGCAATTCTAGATGTATTTTATGTTATTATTTATAAACGTAATATTAGATTTGGGGACCTGTAGTTGATGCATGTAAAATGATTAGAATAAAAAATTTATTTTTTTAAACTCCGTCGTGTTATTTTAGGGTCTACATTTTTCGCTTTTCCTATAATTAATAATATTTTTCTCGTGACTTCTGCTTTTTGAACTAAAAACAGATTGTGGGTTTATTCTAATACATTTACATTTGCTGAACCTCAAGGTGGTAGTTTAGGACCTATTTCACGTAGTTTCCCATATGTATATCCACTTTCCAAAAACCCATTATAAAAATTTACTATTTTAATCACACTCTTTCGAACTTGACGATTTCAACTATTCGATTATCATAATTTTATTGTGTCAAGGTGATCTTCCAGGACCAATACCCTTTCTTCATACATATGCATGCATAACTAATATTTTCCTTGTATTACTAAAATTGACTTTTGCATTTCGAATAAAACTAGAGTTTGTTGGTTTATTCTAATACATTTATATGATTAAAATTATCAGATCCTCAAGGTGGCAGTTTAGGGCCAATATTATTAAATATTATATTTAATATTTATTTAAATTTATGTTCCTTTTATCCAATTTAAAAAATCTGTTATAAAAATGTATTATTAGCATATATTCTATGGTTGTAAAAAAACAATTTTCACGCTGTGTCGTTTGCAATATACAAGAACTTGAACTCACAGTGATTTTCATATAAAATTGACCATAACTTTTGAAACACCTTGTATAATTCAATGAAATTGTACATTGGAAGTGTAAGACATGAGCTTAATCTAAATCTGCAATAATATACAGAATGTTCCATTTAAGAACGCAGATGTTTGGTTCACCCTGTTAATATGAAACAGCCTGTATATATGAAAATAATTTTAAAATGTTAAGTTTAAGACTGCCTACAATTTTCGTAAATAACTTTTTTTAATATCTTATACATATCGAGCTTCGGCACACTGATGCGTCTTTCTGTATATCATTGTCTCAAGGTGGTTTTCTAGGCCCTATACTCTTTCTTCACTTATATAATGAATAATATTTTAATTACTAAAATTGACTTCTGCATTTTGGATTGAAGCAAGATTGTGCATTTATTCAAATGCATTTACATTAACAGATTGTCAAGGGGGTAGTTTAGGTCCTACACTATTCAATTTTCTCATATTTAACTTCCAAAATCTGCTATAAAAAATTATTAATACCAAATATAAGAGCTAGTAATCGCATTTATGTTTGGATTATTATGATTTCGATGTGTGGTATCTTAGGACCTTTACTCTTTCCAATTTCAAAAAAATCATACGGAATAAACCTCATTTAATAGTCCTTTTCGACCTATGTCTTTCTATTTTCGTCCGTTTTTACGTTTATAGGAATAATAAGAGGCGGAAGATTTATTCGCGGCCAAAGAAAATCACACACAACCGCAATATCGAGCGTGGAAGAGAATAAAATAGCGAGATAACCATCGGAATACTGGATGCACGCATTGTAGTCTATCGTAAAACGGGGGGCCTCCAGAGGAATACGCGTCGAGGTGAAAGGGGTGTAAAGAGGATGGATAATATACGTAGGTAATTGGTAGAAAAAGGACAGAAACAATAACGTACATATACACAAGTATATATGTGTGTATACACAAGTATACACACGAGTTTGACGGTGGTGTCTATACGCATTTGGTACCACTTTGTACCAACTAAGAGAGGCGGTCAATAGAACAGGCCTACTATAGTAGGTATATCTCTACTCTATACCTCTAGCGTTGGTTAGTTGTAACTAAATTCGCTCTTACAAAAAAATATAAATCTAATTACGAAGAATAAGGGACCTACGTGTCTGTATATGAACCAAGGTGTACTCCAGAATATACAAAAAGAAATTGGAAGAAAACATGGTATACTGTAAGTGTTTAAAATGAATTTAATCCTAGTTCCTTGATTTCTTTACGAAATATTTCAGTATGCCGAGGTGTTGATTGCAAAAGTCATTAAATTACGCAGTCTCGGGAATTTCACACACGACAAATTCTTTAATAATTCGGTAAATATGTTTCTTGAGCACGTGGACCACGAGCATCAATCAAGTCCCGAATTCTGGATTAGCATACAGTCCTTGCTCGTTGAATATGTAATTCATACTTGTCCTGGATGAGTTGTGCTCTCAAACCCACCCTTGCGTTGAAATCTTGCACCAGACGACGTATATTATAAGACCAATTTTCTGGTTAATTCAGATATAGCCAGAAAATTCGAATCTTTTACTATATTTTGATGTAATTACGAAGAATAAGGGACCTAGGTATCGGCATATGGACCTTGTGGTACTCCAAAATGTAGATTAAGTATAAAATTAAGAGATATGTTTAAAACGTAGTTTATTGATTCTTTTTGTTGAAATATTTCAATATGCTTATCATGATGTGGGGTAGTAAAAGTTATCTAGGGAAAAGTTTGAATAAATTAGAATAGAAAAAGTTGAATTTTAAACTCTAATACCGTTGGTAATACTTTTTGGAGAATGCTTTAGTTAAAAATTTAAATTTTCCAAGTTCTTACCTAAGACATAAGCACTTTTTCACTTTAGAAGAGGATTCGGAATAACTGCAAATATCGTTAAAAGTCCCGGAGTTAAAAATAGCGAGGATTGGACAGCCGAAGGTAATCACAAAAATGAGATTAGATTACAAAAATTTCATTGGTCGAGATATATTTAGAAATTTAAGAGAGATAAAAACGGTAAATCGAAATGTATTCTTTTTTGTAGTAGTGATTTTAAGTGAATATGGAAATTTTTTAATGTGTACATTACACGAGATTTTATCTGTAGTTCGCAGTGATAAGATTTGATTAAAATAAACTTGCGGGAGACGAACTTGTTTAGTACTAGAAAATGGAACAGTTTGTTAAAAATATGTTTTTGGGCGTATGTGTTTACGGCTGTATCCATAAAAATATGTATGATTGGAATTATTTTTATCTAAATAATACAATAGCTTGATTTTCAGATTGTCGCTTAATATGTATTTAAATAAAATGTGTTCAACGTCGTTTTCAGAATCATGATGTAATAATTGCCAGTTTGTATATAATAGTTAGTTAGTTAATATAGTTTGGAAAAGCACAGATTCACAGCTAAAATAAGTAAAAACATCTCTGAGAAATTTTACGGAAATTGCCCATTACAAATTTAATTTTGTATTTTTGGAAAACAGAGCGCCTAAAACACTTAAACCAAAATAATTTTGAAGAATTTTGGAAATCTAACGCAATCAAACAATATCTTCACAAACACAAACATTAGTTAATTGTAAAAAAAGAACTATGATTTAATTTTAATACAATAATTTAATTTTTATAACATGATTAAACTTTGTTGAAAAGAAAAATTATTTTAGGTTTACAACCAAAAGTAAGCCTTAGAATATTTTATGTAAAAGTATTTCAAGTCAAATCATGTTACACACACAATAGGGGTTTCGAATTTTAAAAAAGTAGGATGTAAAAGTATACTCCTCGAACGAGACGACATTATTCGATGGAGACACAAATACTTACGAGATCAAGAAATTTAGAGAAGAAGGTACGATTTAGTTCTTGCTATTTGACATTTCTGTAACTTTAATTATTTCAGGTCGAACTATAATTTATACTGATGAATCATGGGTGAATACAGGGCATGCAGTAAATAAAACGTGGACAGACACTACAATTCGAAATAGTCGACAAGCTTTTATCCAAGGATTAAGTACTGGTTTGAAATCCCAAACCGGGCTTGGACCGTGTTTCGCATTAGTTCATGCTGGTGATGATAACGGATTTGTTCCTGGTGCTGAACATATATTTCTTTGCAAGAAAAACACTGCTGATGTTCATCATTAGATGGATTCAGACACATACGAGGATTGGTTTATTACGAAATTGTTTCCAAATATACCGCAGAAGTCAGTGATTGTTCTTGATAATGCTCCCTATTACCCTAAACTAAACTCTGTACTGCATTCGGAGGTTGAGACGATCTATAGAATAGTTGTCTGTCTTATACGATCGGTTATTGCCTCCAACGATTCAATTTCATGTCTAACGAAGTTGTTCCGTAACTTCTCTCGCCTGTTTGTCCCCATATTTCGTCTTAGAGAGTCCATTTCTGTAACTGTCAATTTGGATTTTATTTCTTCACACCTCCGAACCATATGAAAGGGTACCTTCGATATTGTTTTGCTGTTTCTTGCTTTTGTATTGCGTGTCAAGTGTCTATCCCACCATATTCCGTTCAGTATTTTTATGGCAGTTCTGCTCTGATTAATTTGTTATTCCCACTCCTTCTATAGGTGGTAAAATTCCCTTATCATGTAAGATAAATCGTCCTCTCCTAGTATCTGGTCGTCCATAAAGTTTAAGGTCGATGCACCATGTTCGAATAACACATTCGACAAATTCAAAAATTGTTGGTGATAGTGAACCAACTTATCCTGAGTCCTTTGGTCGTTCTAAATTTTTTTCCTACTTCATTTCCGATCTTCATTTGTATTGCTCTTCCCCCATACACTATCCTTAATATATTTCTTAGTTTCCCTTCTAACCATATTTCTTCATATACCTTCCAGATTTTATTCCTCGGTACCGAATCATATGCTCTTTCCTAGACACACTTCTAGATGCATTTATTTGTCTATCTTACCTCCTTGCGCAAGCTGCTCTATATAAATGCACTATCTACGGATCGTGTGTAGATAGTGCATTTATATGCACTATCTACACACGATCCATCTTTTCCAAATCCATTCTGGTCGCGCTAATGTAGGTTTCTGTTGATTTCTAATTTCTTCTTTGTTTAGGAAGTTTGAAAGTAACCTTCCAATTGTTCAGCAATGTTGGTTGGGTGCCTTCCTTTTTCTTTCTTATATATTGAGGTTGGGTAATGGTCCGTCCACTATTGTGGATGTATTTTAACATGTCTCAAACAGGTTTTCTAGGGACCCGAACGATTTTGGGGTCATTTTGAGTTACCAGAGGAAAAAGAAGTTTTTAAATAATATGATTTTATTCCGCACCGCAGTAGAGAATTTTAGATCGCGATTTTGGAAGAAGATAGTTGGAATTTACTGGAGGAGCGTTAGAGGAAGTTATCTTGGTGTAAAATTAAAGAAAATTGATATGATTTTTGCCAAAATGTCACCAGATAGATTTGATAGAAATTTGCGAAGAAAATCTTTTAAAAAATGGCCATATTTGTGGAAACAAATGTATCAGACCATTCAACTCCGGTTTAAATCCGAAATTTTTGTTTCTGCATATTTTCCATTCTACAGCCACCTAAAATTTACAACGGCTATTAAGTAGAATCGCCTTCGCCCCATCCCCGAAACGCCAAAGTAAAGAAAAACAGGTTTTTAAACGCCCAAAACCAACAAAAGAAAAGCATTTCTCCGTCGGGAGAAAAGCAAACTTTCTGGGACGCGCGAGGCACCCGGAAAAAATAGACTCAAAACAAACGAAAACTTTCGCACCTGCCGACCTCGAAAGCACCCCAAACTGCACAACTTTCGCCTTCCACCCCAGAAGTTCGCAACTGGTTACTAAACCGTCCCCCAAAGGCGCGCTCTCTCGACCACCATTTGTTTGAACATCCGTCGAAATGCGAAAAAGAAGAAGTGCTAAATATCTCGACGATTTTTATTTAAGCGGTGGTACTTGGCCGCACACTTCGCCGCTGGGGGGTGGGTACACTCTTAAAGACCCGAGGGGTGACACGTTGCGAAGTTTTGCCACTGAAAAATACGGATACCGCTGAAGAAACCGGGCTTTTTTATCTTGGGAGTTGATCTGAGCCGAAGAAGCAACACTTTCGGGGTTGTATTGACTTGGCGTGGGCGAATGACGAGCCCCCGCCCCCGCCCCCGGGGTGTCAGATCGGTGATGTCTTTACAGCACTGGAAATTCAATATGAAAAACGGAAAAATATGAATATACATATAGAAAATTGAACTTGTTCAAACCTGTTTATCTTATATGGATGTTGTAATTCATCTTATGCAAAGAGAATATCGGAAAAATTAAATAAAATGTAATGCCGAACGTAATATTGAATATAGTAACATACGCAGACAAGTTTGAACATGTTTATATTCGCAATGAAGATTTTGGTTAATATTTTGGTAATTAATTGAGCCAATTTTGTACAAATCTGTATAGATTTTGACACAAACTAAATCATGTATGTGCATATTGAATAAACACGTTTTAACATGTTCGTTTCAGATTAACAAATAAGTTGCTCAAGGTATACGTATAAAATATACGAAAAATAGCTTGTATGTGGTTCAAAAAAGATCCTTCTCTAAAAAAATATTGGGGGAAGTTAACATGTTTAAACTTATTTCTTTCCTTTTTTGCGCACGACAAGTAAGTTTAAATTAGATGAAAATATTTGTTAGAAAAAATATTTTAAAAATCAATGGAAGATTTGTATCAAAACGAAAACATTGCATGTACACTGTATTTAGTTGGGGGCATGTTTGAACTTGTTTATATTTGTCCTGTAGATTTTAATTGATATTTTCGCATTAAACTTCAAAAAATCTCAATATTGGGGGGTAGTAATGCTAAAATTTCCAATTTGAATTAAATTTTAAACATTTATTTGAATAACTACACTAATTCTTTGAGTTTGTCGCTAAACTATCTTACGGCTTTTTGTTGTGATAATTATTAAATAGTTTAAATGCACTTTATTCGTTGTTTTATGGTTTGTAGGTAACTATCAGCGTAGGTACAATAATAACGAAGTTATTACTTAATTTTGGACACAATGTATGTATAGATATTTTATTTTATTGCCTTTTTAATTACCCAATACAAATCAATGTCAATTAAAACAATTCTTTATAGGAAGGATAAGTTTAGGAAGCAATGCAAATAAAAACCGACGCACGAATTGGACTGTTCTAGCTACACAAGAGCAGCTGCTTAAACTCAATGACGTGTCCTGCCTATTTGTCCCATTCTTTTCGATCCGAGCAAAAAATGTGTTGAAATGTTTTTTATTTTGTTTAACAGGACTGAAGATATATTTCAAATAAAATACCATAGTGAGGCAAGTTGTAACGTTGGTTATATTATACATGGATCTTAGATGTTTTGAAGCGACCTATCTTAGTAATAACTAGTAATATTTTCTTTGGGGAAACCCTAAACACGTAGATAGGGTAAATGTTCATTTATCAATACTATTTTATGTTATAACATAAATGAATTATATTTACTGTAGTTAATCTGTACTGTGGTGCTTCGGAGATCTAACACTACTACAAAATTAAGCTGGGAAAACTTTAAAAGTTATAAACCTTATTTTCACTAAGAAAAGTTTTGTCCAGGGAAAAAAAGAATATTTCACCGCAGTTATTTCTTAATTATCTACGATATAATAGTTGATAAAGATTCGCAAATATATTTTTTAAATATTTTACGAATATACAATTCAATTGGAAGACATATCATTGAGGCGTGATACGCAAGCTTTATTGCGACCCATTTTTACACCAGAAAAAGTGACAAACCATCGAACGCAAGGGGGTGACATCACCTCGATTTTCGAAGGGTTGGTTCCTAGACCAATCCCTCAATAACGAATCAATCAGTGGTAATTCCGTGACCCCTTTTTTTCAACCAGCGACAGTTAGGGTCCAAGAAGGACGAACCCTTACGCGTATATATATAGAAAAAAAGGGGCGATTTGACGAATCAATACGTGGGCACGCATTTCGAGCGATATATTCAAGCAACTACGATGATATAAAGCGCTCTTTTTTTTACCGATTCGCACCGTATATGGTACGAAAAACGCATTTAAAATAGAAAAAAGATGGCTGCCATGTATTGGTAAATATTACGAATGAATATTGAAGGATTTTCTAATACCATTGATGTGTTGGAATTGTGATTTAATGTGTCGTGTTTGTATTAAATACTTACCTAACTTGACATTACCAATACCCCAATAAAATGTCAAATATGTTAAGATTCCTTTTTAATATCAAAAATAATAAAAATTTTACGTGAAAGATAGGATTTTAAAAAGGGGCAGTCAATATAGGCGTATGATTTAGGGGCGTTATATTCTAATACATAGATAGCATGCTACATCAATAAGGAAAATTACTTAAAGCAAATACTTACTGTATTATGACAGCAATAGAAAGGAATAATTTTATATAATAAAAGAAAATGTTACATAATAAAGTCAAGAAATACAAAGCGAGCCAAAAATAATCAAGACAATCCTGTACATATCATAATTCTTTTCCTACAAATGGATTATCAACAAGAGATCCTTTCTGATAGTTAAAATTTTCAAGATTCAATCAAATTGACATTTGAAATCTACGATTCCAGTAAGTATTTATTGATATCTTGTATATGTTAGATTCTTTGCGGAAATAACACAACATATACTTTTTTAATTTTCCATAGTCTAATCTAATAAAGTTTTGATAGTATGTTTACAACAATCAGTGAAGTTAGGACACTTGATCAATAAAATAAAAACTTTGATCGGTATAAATTGCAGATTTTAAAACCAATTTTTACATTTTAACTCCATACTGTATATAGGAGCACATAAATCCTGAATTTACTTGTCACAGAACAAATTGGGAGAATGCTGGAGCCTTATGTTTCGGGTTAAATTGCTAAAACTGATTTGCACGTGTATACTGGGTTGATATCTTAAGGATCCCAGGAGGTAGCAAATGCATAGACTTGTTTTTAAGTTATAAGAAAAAGGATTCCCTCCACACAATTTTCTTAAGCAATATGAATAAAATCATTAGTTACATTAGTGGAGATAATACACAAAATATGCAGAAGGAAGAAGTTATACAATCAAACGAAGATTTTACGATAAATTAAATTGACAATCAGAAGACCCCAATATATTAAAGGAATCTCAAAATCTACGGGATGAGCAAAAACGGAAACACAATACGGACACATAATATCGATACAACAATACATGATAGGATACCAGAATAAGTTACAAACCACAAATTCCTACATCAGAAACTAAGAGCGATATAATTGTAGGTGTTCAAGAAGAAATTTGTCAAGTTCCCACTGAAACAAATGTAAAAGAGGAAGGTGTTAAAGTAATAACGGGAGTTATTGAGGTTTCAAAAGAAAATATTGATGAGGAAAATATACAAAAGGATTTTCCAGTCACACGATATGAAATAGAAGAAGTGCAAGAGGTGTTTGGAAAAGATGCATTATTGGAACATAAATGTAAAGAAATTATTCTAAATCAGCAATTATCATGAGAAGTTTTTAAAGAAGAACAAATATCAAAATCAGAAGACATCAATACCACAACAAGATAAAGAAGAAACTACACTAAAATCGATACAAGCGAGAAATCAGGACACCTTCCAGGAAGAAACATACGAAAAAATCATCCAGGAACATGTGGTAAGAGATCCAAATGATGAGGAGATATCTGCTGAATATACCAAATAAATATGTAAAATCCAAGTGGAGGAGAGGTTGATTTCATCGATGGAGCTTTTGTAACTGACGCAAGAGATAATGAAAGTATTGATTTGGGATTAGAACCGACGGAAGCAGTTGCTATACAAAAAAAAAACAAATGCAAGAACCCCATTACAATTTAACAGGGAGGAATTACGTAAAATTTAATTTTTAGAGCTATCAAAAGCTGAAGATAAATCAGAAGAAAAATTGTTTGAATTGATAAGTCACAGTTCCAAGTATTTGGACGAAATAGGCTTGTCTTCGTTGGCCTGTTTAAAAATCTTACATGAACATTGTATTGCAGTGCGAAATAAGGGAGAAATAACCGTTGTATACTTGCTTTGAGGCTGTCCTTGTTAAACGTACAGTAGAAGAGATTTGACGAGAATCAAAGATTATAATAAAACCGAATTATTTGAAAACATAACAATGCAATAATAACATCTAAAGTTTATTTTATTGATTAAAAATTCAATTTTTTGGTATGATTACGGCCCCAAGAATATGCAGCAATATACAGATATAAATATTAACAAGCAGGTAAAAAGGAATGCGTTATTATATCATCTAATAACAACCAATAACCAATTCAACTCTATCGAGATGTTGTGAGTAGATTGAATAGAAGATGTGAAATGTACCAACAAAAAAATTTGCAACAGTTTGTAGTGGAAACGGAATGATCTACACGAACCCTGGGCTTTAGGAAAATTGATGCAAGGAATGTTTCATATAATCTCTCAAATTTGATTTGATGATCAATTTCATAATAATGGTATCAATATTTTTTTTTGATTTCGTTATGATTTTTATGATTTCATACATTTTTATTATTGAGTACCTCCAACTTCACCGAACGATTGTTTATAAGGGAGTAAGCCAAATTCCCTTATTTACAATATTTCCTTCACCTTCTCCGTATCATTATAATTACATTATAAACAAAAGCGTATTTTTTGTAATCGAAAAAGGCCTTCTTCTTACGTGGATTCCTGCATATTTTTTAAAGGTTTAACTTTGAGGGCAAAATTCACATCTGATGGCACTTGCGCGAAAGACGGTTTTTCGGATTAGATAGAAGAGCAAGCGGTATAAAACGAGAGAAAGATCTATATAGGTTCAGCATGGATAGTATGAAGTTTAGGCCAGGCCTAACGCATCTCAAGTGCCATCAGATATGAGATCTATTATACGTAATTTTAACCTCAACCAAATAACAGTCCCAAAAACTATCTGAGGTGTACATATTTCTTTAGAATTGTCTAAATTGTAATAACTGCATGTACAGTTGTTAAAAAGTGGATTTTGTCTACCCCATTTGAGGTTAGGGATTACTTTCTCACCTGGTAAAATGTAATTAATGCAAGTTATTTTGTATATTAGATTATTATATCAAAACTGATTCTTATTGTGGTTAGCCGAAGAGTAATCTGATTGGTTCTTGTAATAATGACAAATAATTGTACTAGTGAGTAACAGAGGTGATTTTGCACAACAAAAACAGAAGATACCTTTACGACATCAATGAAATAAATGAATCTAGCTAGTATGTATTTCAGCAACAAATTTGCTATCCTCACACTTTCGTTTTGAATAAAGTTTTATTTTTTCTTTAACAAATCGCAAGATTATTACATAGAGGGTTCAAAAGAAGGAAAAAAAACTATAATTAACAAAATAATTTTAAAGAGTGGGTTGTCAGTACATCCTACGATAGCAGTTATGTTACCTGAAAACACGATAGTACTTTTCTAAAATGGTTTTTGTTGTAAGGTTGTAAGATGAGCGGTTGTATGTATTTCAATAGTTCACTGTCTTCCATTATTTTATCTTGAAGATGAGAAGGATTGATAATAATGAAAAGATTCGGACAAGCTTCCACTTTGCATATTATTTTGAAAATATTAGATAGAGAATAGGATCTAATTGCAGACAATTATGAATTGACTATTGAAATATGCTATTTGTTTATGCTCCTACCACGTATGAGTGCCCATTATTTTATCTTTCGTCTACAATAATCGGTAAGTTTTTGAAACTGTTATTTGCTTTTTTATTTTTCATTTTAATTGAACGTAGATATGTAAATAGGAACGGAAGAAAAAAAACTACTTCCAAAGTCCTTTGAGGAAGCAAACCATTGCAATATGCAGTGGTGTAGTACGAATATCCAAAGAGTTAATGTTAGAAACGAATCATAAAAATCAGCAATGAAAATAGCAAAATTTCCAAAATATCCAAAATAAGAACATACATAATAAATTAAAGAAGCACTTTACAAAGGATGATTCATGCTAGCTACTTTTTTCTCTTACAGACAGAAAATAAATGCAGTTCTACAATATTAGGCTGGGAAAGGTGTATCTATATTTTTTTAAGGGGAGGGGGTTGGGGAAAACCTTTTGGAATAATACTATACACGATCGAAGAGAAGCCAACTCACTCGTTGTAGGGTTGTCCAGCATTCTTCCAGCGTCCTCTCTGATATCGCTGAGGACGATGAATTCCTCTGTAGTTGATTAAAGTCCGGCAGCGTTTGGGAGAAAAAATCAAAACGTTTAGTATCATGGTTAATGCAACAATTACTACAAAAACGACAACACAACACAACACATAAGCTTAATCTAGATATTTTATTACATATTTGTACATATAAGATTGTCTAGATTCGTACGTAAGATTGTATTAGTACATAAATACAATTAGAAAGTCAATTAATATGGTTATATTCTGCCTTAAATGTGTCGGGAGAAAATACTGGTTTTATTTCAATGATTTCATTTCTAAATATATATTTAATAGATTTATTAAAATAATTTTGATGTTTTTTTGGTACGAATAATTGATTATATGTTGTTAAAATAATGGATATCTTTCGCTAAAGTTGAGACATGCAAACGATTTTCAAAAATACGTTGAAATCTCATTTGAGCGGTAATAGAATAATCAGGGTAAACTGGAAGATATTGCGGGAATTTTACCTCTGAAATCTGTATTATTATACCTCAAAATTCACCGAATATTAGCCGGGATTTGAGGTAAACGAACTGTTGCCCTAAAAATAAGTTAAAATACCCTTCTGTCACAGAAATTTGCCCTTATAGAGTTACAAATTCCCGATTTATTGATTTACTTTACATTTTAATCCGTTTTTTACTTAATCTCGTATATTTTTCCTGCTACCAAATATTAATATTCCCTGGCAGGGTACATTTCTATCATAAATGTAATTTTTCCTTGCATTTGCGGTTTTTCCACAGTAAAGATACACTAAAATATTTGTTACAAGACACACGAATTATGATTTCTGCCATTCTTTAGATAACATGGTTTCTAATAGCCCGAATGGCTATGTACTCTTGGATGTTTTACTAAATCCATATGTACACTAGCGACACTTTCTGATTGTACAACCTAACGCTCAACGTAGAACCTACATGCGTAGTATGGATAGTAGACCGCTTATTGCATTCATTGGCTGCCTCGCAAAGTGTAAACACGAATGTACGGTGTCTGCGTGTATTTTAAAAATGCCTCAGGTGCATTTATAAATGTGCAAAAAAGCATCTATTATGATGGAGAATTTATTGTAAATATACTTCATAATAGATACGCAAAGGGTATTATTAATAAGGACGCAAAATATGGTCATAGACGAAATGGCGTGCAATTACAAACTGATGCGATTTACACTGGAACATCATCTAATAGTCAACCAAGAATTGCTACGTCCAGATGATAGCATAAATATCATAATTTCCCATTGATTTATTAAAGCCCTAACAGAGCCATTGAAACAGAGATTACAATCACATCACTTTCATCGCAAAATATATTTTAAAATCTCTTGTATGAATCCATGAATCGATTTTTTAAGATTATGGATTTTTGGCTTGTAAATTTGGGACAATCAAAGAAACTGCAACTTGATACTGTGATATTTCCATATTCGCATTCATTTTGCGTTGAATTTAGTCAATATAAACGGTTAGTTAATTTTCAGTACTTACAAATTATCTGAACGCATAATAGAAGAGATTAAAATGAAAAAAAAATGAAAAAATACTCTGTGATTCACAAGCAGCTTTTCGAGCAATATTCGCTCCCAAGACAAATTGCAGAGAAGATATCGACAACAAATGGTAAAACGTTCACGACAGCAATAGATTTACAAATCGCTTTTTACGCTATAAAAAGCGTGGAAATTTGGAAAATTTTATAGGCAATAAGAATAAACATAAAACTGTTTGAAATAATTAATGGTTTGCACAGAAAGACAATGTGATGCGGATAGGAGGGAAAACAACAGAAATTTCCCAACAACGTGAGGGATCACACAGGGGGAAGTACTTAGTCCGCTACTCTTTATCATTGTTATGGACGAATTATCCAAAATGAATAAATTAAAAGCGGAAGAGAACCTGTATAAGATTCAGAAAACTTAAACCGGTGTTTATAAATCAGATAATGTACGCTGATGATTTGTTGATATTTCGTAACGATAACAATAAATAAGAACTACAAAAGAAAACTTCAATCATTACTTTTACCCCTTTTTTTCCAACCGTCAGTAGTAATTAAAGGACTCTTTTAAATACCGCTAAACTAAACACAGTCAGGTCAACGGGGAAAATCGAAAACCTAAAAGAACCGAAGAGGAAAAAAAAACGCCATACAAAAGTTCCCACCCCGCACGGATCACCCCAACCGCTGAATTCTTTCTGGTCGACCACTTTCCCGGACACCAATTATAGTCCCAAAACACCCCTCCGGCCTTTCAACTAGAGAGAGACAGAGATGAACGCACCGAATACCAACTAGTACATTGTCTATCTTCTTTTCTATTTCACGTAGTCGGAAACGTCGCGAGGAATATCTCAGCGACGCACCTCGGCGCGGTGTAGCGAACACGTGCTTATCACATGGTGTCGCCGGTTAGTGCAAGGCGTCGCCGCTCAGATGGCGCCAGCTATTAAGACGGCCAGAAACGGGATTGCTAGCGTTACAAGCGAGTAGATCGTTAGGGTCCGTTCTACAGTAAGTTTCGCATCGTACGAAGCACAAATGAATGAATCCCGTTTCTGATTTTATGAACAAATTAATGAGATTTTGTTTTATGGAATATCGGTATATTGACGTGAGTTTTAGCGCGAAAATTGTGTATTTAAGAGTTGACAATTACATCGATTTTATAGTCGATAAAAACGCAGTTAAACAAGTAATTAAAGTTAACTAAAACCAACTGTTAAGGAGGTGTAATACTTACTATTGTTGTAATACATGTTAATGGATGTAAAGGAAAATTAAATATTGGATATAAGTTAAGCAAAATATGTTAAAATTTTATTTAGTATATTCCAGGTATTAAAAATAAGAAATAAAACGGTAATTTTAAAAAATTAAAAACTATGTAATATATTTATAACTTAAATCGAAGCAAGAAAGGTTTACATGTATTTTAGATAAAAACTAAGGCAATTACATCCTCCCCATATCTCTTTGAATACAAGTTTCTTAGAATTATAATTGATTAAAAAGGAACTCACCAATGGTTCCAAAAAACCTTTCGCAGGAACAAAAGGACATCAGGAGAGAAAGGTGCCTTAACTTTTTGGAATCGATTGAAAATAACGAAATTTTTTTGGAACGTGTCGTTATTGGTGATGAGAGGTGGGAGAGTATGATCCGGAAACAAAACGCAAGAGCATGGAATGGCACACTTTAAAGCCCAAGAAAGCAAGAATCAGCAAATCAAAGATCAAGAGCACGCTGATTTGTTTTTTTTTGATAGCCAGGGAATCGTTCACAAAGAGTTCGTGCCTCAAGGTCAGACAGTTAATCAACATTTGTACCGAGAGGTTTCCCGAAAGACTCCGAAAAAGGGTCATGCGTGTGAGACCAAACATCAAGAACGATTGGATCCTGCGCCTTGTCACACACAGCAATTTCCATAAACGGTTTTTTTGGCCAGTAAAAATATTTCAGTGGCTTCTCAGCCTTCTTATTCACCTGACTTGAGTCCTTGTGACTTTTTCCTCTTCCCAAGATTGAAAATTCATTTGAAGGGACAACATTTTGGGGCACTCGAAAACATTCAAACGGCTGTTACCGACCAGCTAAAGGCGATTCCAATATCAGAGTTCCAGCATCGCTACGAGGAATGGAAGAACTGTCTCCAACGCTGAGTGGCTTACCAAGGGAGTTATTTTGAGGGAGAAAACGTTCAATTGTTAAAAATATTTAAAAATATCAGTCTCGTTACTTAATTTACGCACCTATCAATGTAATTTTCGATGAAACGACTGAACTATCTTTAGATTAACATAACAGAAATTGTTACGAATCAATTTTTTTATGAAATTCCGTTCTAAAAATGACGATTTAACTGTAAATTATCTCCCGTATTAGCGACGTTCTTATAGGAATTTGAGAATATAAAAATCGACTGTGATCTGTCTAATCTTAATCTATTTGATATATTTTATGCAAATCTCTACCGGTAGTAAATTATAAAGAATTGAATCCGACAATTAATATCTTATCATAACAGGCAGCGCGGTTGGTAAGATCTCCTCTGTTAATACAAGAATCAGATTCTATTGCAATCCAAATCATCATATTAGGGGTGCAAAATTATCAACAGTCTGTTGAAATAATGTGGATTGAGAGCCGTTGCGGAATAATAAGTAACGAAAAAGTTGATGAATTTGCCAAGTTGGAATATAGATTGCAACCTATCAAATGGCATACGATTTCTGCATACGATGTTTGTAAATATTTGGCTATTTCAATCATCAAGGATTTTATTCAGGCCTATACGAAGACTGAATGTGGATTTTCTACGAGAAAATACAGAATATTTTTCCGAGAAAACCATGGTTTGGACAAGAATGTATTCCTAAACATGTTTGTAAAAAAAACATCTTTCGCTTGCGAAGCAATGATGGCCTCTTTTAGGGATATAAAATCAGAATGAAACAAGATGATCTATGTATGTGAATGCAAAGAATTAGGTACTTTAGAGCATAACTTTATACAGTGTTCCAAATTCAAGTATCAAAGGGAAACATTATTTATGAATATTTCACTGGCGGGAGAAAATCCACTCAAAAATATTTACAGAAATTTTCGTAATATCGACCAACATTTTCATTTAACCAATTTTGATTTTACTATTTTTTTAAATGTAATACGCAATTCCTTGTAGGATGTGTGAAAGTTTTGCTTTTGTTTTGCCTCTTTGTGGGTGTTGTAAAAATGGAATTTGGCCCTGATGATCGCCTGGGCAAGAAATATGTGTCCATTGCTTTCGCTGCACATAATAATTTATCAACCACAAGATCATTTACCTTAAGAAAAGATTATGCTCTCCAGTGAAACCTAATGACTGTCAACTATCACACTTCAATGATGTCAAATACCTCGATATGCAACTACGAAGACTAACCCGGCAAAGACATATTTTCATTAAACGAAAATGGTAAAGATTGCAAGGACCCGCACAATTGGGGTACGTGTTTTGGGAATACGTGTATACCCAACGAAAACAGTCCGGCTTGAAGCTAAGGCAAATATGATGATTAATTAGAGGTATAAGTCCCCACTTGTCACTTGGTAAGGAAAAGCCGTATTTTATAAAACTATACTTAAACCGATACTCCAATCTGAATATCATTCAATCGTTAAATTGTGTTAATGATAATGTAAAAAATCTCAGACTTGGCAAACAGATTCTAGTTGTTTTAAAACAAATTCAGACGGCGCAATGGTCTATGGGTAATTTTAGTTTTCAATCACAAAATGTAGTATAGGCAAAAGAACTCTTGTTAATAATTGAATTACTACGGCTTTTACTTGGTGAAGGTCCATGATGGATATACACTAAAACTGACACAAATCTTCTTCTTTGTTTATTACAACAGATTGTCACAATTTCTTTGGCCGACACAATGACTTAACAATTAGTCAGACAAGATTAACATTCTCTGAAGGTTTGCCTGCGTAAGTAAGAGAATGTTAGTCTTGTCTGACAAAGCTGCTGTGTTGGCGAAAACAATTCTAACACTGTGTTAAACAGATTTTTTTAAATCATTTTTGCACTGAGCTATTATTAATTTAAATAAGGACTGTTCTTGCGGTATTTATACTTTATACATTTATAATCCATTTAAAATATTCCTATTTCATTCTACTCTTTATGCTAATGTTATTAACTTTTTCTATATAAAAGATCAATATAAAAACTGATAAGATTTAATTTATGTTGTTATGGTACCAACCTTATATTGGCTGTCAAAAATTTAATAGAGCGGGCAATTCAAACTATCCCCAATCATTTAAAAACACCCCGTATAGATATTTGTGTATATTCACAAATTCCACCGCTCAAACTGTAATAGCAACAAAACATTTAAAAAAACTAAATAAGTCCCACTTTACTTTGTCCAGTGTGGGGACGTTTTCTTTTGTGCAATCGACGGTTATAACTGAAGTACCCGAAAAAAGGAAACAAAAGGTGGCCTCGCGAACAAAAAACTAACTAAAACACGATACAAAAGACAATCGAAATGGTAGTTGCAGTCGTAGCAAGTAGGAAGGAATAGCATATACTGGGATGAGTGGAAAATTTAATTAGATATTCGTATTTCTCGCTTGTTTTTTCTTTTTGCTTTGTTGAGCGGTAACTTCCTTGGTAAAAACCGACCCATCCTTTAAATCAAACATATGTTCCGGTGTACAAAGGGGTACAAAAAGTGAATACGTAACAGATGTCCGTTGCTACAAGTATACAAGTTTAAAAGGTCTACCGTCGGGCCCTCGCTACGGAGCTTGGAGAAAAAGGGTACGCTTGTAAATATGTTTTGGGAAAAAGAGATTTTTCCCAATTAAAATTACGTTTATTGTGGTAAAAACTTGTTTTTCTTTTCGACATATAATGCAAAAAATACTTATATAAAAGAAAAATTGAATTCTAAGAATCAGACGGAAGAAAAATATATTGAAATTCTACGCGAATGTAAACATTTTAATATTCAATATACAAATTAAATATAAACTTAAAGGAATCGCAGAAGGTTGTGAAGAAACAGGTGTGTTGTGAACATGTTTTTGGAAAAATTATTTTTCCTATTTAAATAAATAGAGTGATTGCTCATAGACCAAAGCAAATGTGATTAAAAATAAAAAAAAATATCTGGCCAAATTTGATTAACAAAGTTAGCAGTGCACATTTAGGGTGTAACTCACATCCATCGGGTAGATACGGGGTTTAGATTATGTGTATGAATATAAAAACCAACAAATTGAAAGACGTGTTCAAACTGAATATAAAAACTTTGGTTAATATTTCATATATTAAAATATAAACTTTTATAGTTGCCAATAAGGTGTATTAAAACCTATTAATTGTAAATTAATTATATAATTATTACTAATACACCTTTCAAAACGTCCTTTTTTATAGATAATGGCGGACACGATTAGATTATATTCAATATTAAGCCAAGCACTTTCAAGATTTTTTAATAACTGAAATTAAAAATATCCTAAATAAAATTCTCTCTTGGAAAACTAATACAATTAATGTATCTGAAAATCATCGACACCACTTGAACCTCTAAAGATATAAATGTGCAAGTGATACGTATAAAATACCTGTTTATCAAATAATAATTTTAACTCAAAATTTTCCTTTTTTATAATTATAATATATGGTGTCGTGGTAGATAAAAGTAGACAGTTTAAAAATGCAAAATTTATCTACATTTACGGTGCTTGTTTTTGTTATCTTGTATTTGTTCTAACACCTGATAATATCTAGTGGGATGTTATCTTTATCTTTTGTAAGCTCGCCGTAAAATAAAAAATTTAGATATGTTTATACAATTTTGTATTTTTCAATTTCAAAATTGTATTGTTCTGAATCACTCAGTATATGTGGATATGTAAAAAAAAAAGAACAATATAAAATATATATGTTAATGTTAATAATAGATAGTAATTAAATTTGTTTATCTTTTTTCATATATTGGTGGTTTTATCGTAAGTACATAGATATACTTCTTGTTCTAGTTACAACCAGACATTTATGTAACCTGGATATTTTCCAGGGATAATGCAAAAATTTATTTGCATATTTTTCAGAAAACTAAATAAAACGGAAACTAAAAAAATTGTTACTGTATCAGATGCTGCGTCTTACGTGGTCGAATGAATTTTAAAATATTTTATCTAAAATTCATACATGTACCTTGTGTGGTAAGTTACAGAACAAATACAAAATAAGTTTTCCCATGTCGATGACTTAATATCAACAATGAGAAAAGTTAAGGAAGTTTTTGTATACAGAACTGCAGTATACAAAAACTTCCTAACGTTTCACTTGTACCTCAACCAGCTATAACAGGATGGTGTGGAACCTGGCTAGATAGAAACTGCATCTTTTTAAGCAGATCATTCAACCACACTACAAGATTTTACGCGTGCATCGTAACATGAGAATTCTCAATCTATTTCAGAAACGAAACACTTTTGGGAATAATATTCTAGGGCGGCAAATCGCTTCTATAAAAGCGGACTATAGTTTTGTGTGGGGGCATCCAACTCAATATCTTTAGTAAAAATTTAAATCCATTAAATTGGGGAAAAGTTTTTTGACAAATTTAAAAACACCATAAATAATTGGATTTAAGTTACTCCCTGAATCCTACAGGATTCTAACTGGAGGATTTTTTGTAACATATAATATAGAAGCAAGTGTATTACATAACTTTAAAATACTTCTATCATCAGCGACTGCTCGTGAGTATTTTTAATAGATGGGCAGAGCATAACAAACACAAATAAATTCAATTTAAATGATGTCCCCGACGCGACGCCACTTTTCACGAGAGTTGAAGTAGAAAAAACTTTTTTTCATTTGTAAGTATATACATTCAAATATCTTCTATCATCATCAATTATTTACTTTTTATATAAATTAGATTATTACATTTAACATAATATGTAACTAAAATATTCAATATAAAATATTAATTTTTTATATTTTGTGCATTATTTCAAAACCACACGTTTGCATATTTTTTATATAAAATATCGGCACATTGATCCCTAAGTTTAGATATAAAATATTTATGCTCTAATCTATGAATGCGTTTTTGTGGACAGCTTGTATATAGGTATATATGTATGTAATATAAGTATGTAAGGATAATATTGTACAGTATTGATGCTAACATCTTCAAACGTTTAACCTCCTTTTCGATGTATGTACACTCGTGGCCACATAAAAGTTTCCGACCGACAAGTTTTTAGAAGTTTTTACATTGTACGAGTGTGTTAATACTAGTCGGCATCGGGTAGTGGAACGTGACGATGTTTTTTTATTGAAGTATGCTATTAAGCAAGATTTAGTGCAG
>JARFOC010000265.1:6680-31853 GCA_031763485.1 Osmoderma eremita | reverse complement strand
CGAACATCTGGTACCCTTCTACACTGTTAACGTTGAAAATATCGGAGTTCTCGATTTTAGGTCGGAAACTTTTATGTAGCCACGAGTGTACATATCTGATAATAGCCAAAAAAAATGGTAATTAAAACTATCTCTTGTTTCTTAGTGTCAATACAGAGTATTTAGATTCTACGACGCTATTTTTCATTGATTGATCTTTAAATACTTATTTGTAGACACTTATTTATATATATATAGGTGATATAGATAGGTGATAATCGATTGACATATTTTTTAGCTATTTATTTAATTAAAATATGTGCGTTTTCCTTTTTAATTATATTTAATTGCCAGTGGTTTTTCTTTATTTCAGGACAGCCTATATACAGGTGTCCCACAACAAACTTCAGCGAAATAACCGTAAGTGCTAGAAACTTGTATATATTTTGGCCGAATATTGGGTGAATCGTTGCTGGTGTACTGTCAAAATTTCAGATTTTTCCGTTGAATGGTTTTCCATATATCGGACCGCTGCACATATTCGTAGGACAGCCCGTATAGCTGTTTCCTAACAAATAATAATGATCTCGCGTTTAATATTTTGTTTGTAGTATTCTTCTTGTGTAATAACATTCATGAATATTGCTTCTATTATTTGTAAGCGCTTATATACAACAAACTAGTGTTATACACTGTGGATACTTTTAAAATGACCTACCTGTAAGTCATTGACGAACTTCTCCGTCATCTTGTCCGGCGAATTTTGTCCGCTACCCAGCTGTTGTTGCTGAGCCATGTGTGCCAACTGTTGCTGCGCCGCCTGGGCTTGCGCCTGCGCTAAGGCCTGAGCATGTGCGTGCGATTGCGCATTCGGACTACCCAACTGCTGGTTATGTTGTGATTGTTGTTGCTGCTGCGCTTGCGATTGCTGGCCTTGCTGAACGGCATTTTGATTCGGATTCATCGGGTTATTCTGCTGATTGGCCTGCGGCTGAGCCTGCTGATTATTTTGCGCTTGCTGCTGTTGCATCTGATTGTGTTGTTGCTGCTGCTGCTGTTGTTGAGCCTGTTGCGCTTGTTGCTGTGCCACCACCTGCTGTTGAGCCGCTTGCTGGGCGGCGTGCGCCTGTTGCAGGGCCAAAGCGCCCTGGGTAATCACGTGATTCTGACTGGAATTGCTCTGTTGCGATGGAGAATGTGCCGGAACCGAATTCGTGGATCCCGGCACGGGGGAGTTCTGATTGGAATTCGACAGGTTTTGGGCCATACTTTGCGGGGGCCCGCGCGGCTGACTCCAAAAATCGTTGTTCATCTTAAACACCGGCCTGTTGTTCACCTCTGCCATGGGTATCTGGAGGCTCAGAGGCGTCGCTCTCAAATCTAGAGCCGCGTTCTCCTGTATCTTGAAGGAGTTCTGCAGCCACTTCGCTACTAGGTTTTCATGTTCGACCTTGAGGTTGTTTAGCAGTGTTTGGTCCTCCGTGGTGAAAATTTTTACGCTGCGACTCCGTGAGAGGTGAAAATCCGAATCGTTTAGCGTATCAGCCTATTGGTATAGGCTGACGACCACTAGGGCGCGCTGGTGCGAATATTGCCGGTTCTTAGATCGACTGACGCGTACGCGAAAACGGTCTATTCGTTATGAGAAGATCGCGACTGAAGAGTTATAAGGTTGTAGTGTTTGAGGTTCTTTTCCGGAAGATGCTACCTCTGGTTTGCTTTGCTTTGGAGCGGTGCAAATCTTTAAGCGAGCACTTTTCGGTGTGATGTGGTGTCTTGGTTTCTGGCTTATTCTAATCTGGAAAAGACGAAAAAAAAAGGATAATTAGACAATTTGTATCAATAAACATGGATATATCGTAGCAAATATTTTCGCGGGTATATATCGATTGGTTCTCGGGTTTTGTCCCGCGTTGAGATTGGTTGGTTTATAAGCAAATCAAGTCAAGATGTAATCGCATGCATCTTTAAGAATAGATAGATTTGACTTGTTGGTGTGATAAAAATAATTGTAGATGGGTCAAAATTTATTGTAGAAGAATCAAGTTAGGTTATTAAAATATAAAAAATAGGCGGTGCAAATTTTACAAAGTTTTAAGTTAGCAGCGAGGAAGCATTCAATACGCTCCTGAAGTTATTATTTCATGGCTGACTCGCCTTGCTATAAATAAATTTGGTAAATTACTCATATCAGATCGACGTAATAATTTTTTTTATAAAATTAAAAAATAAAAACAATTTTGTTAAACAATATTCTTTTAAAATATTTACTTTACTACACTGGTACAGAAATATCTATTGACACTCTAATGGATCCTGTATTAATTTAACAACCAAATTGAATTACTCCCTATGTAAAATCAACTTAATTCATCTTTTTTTTAATCATTCTCTATCGCAATTTTACTATTAATAAAAAGGATGTTTTTGTATAGATCCTATCCTTCAATACAGAAATACAGGCCGAATTCACAAAAAAAAAATTATATACGTTCCTGTATCATATCTTTAATATCTTTAAAAAATCATTTCAAATGATAGTTGCAAATATGTAGATGTAAATCTCAAGTACACATGTTATATTTCCCGAAGAAATTGAAGACAGATCTATATTCTTCTTTAGTAAACGCTTTATGGACTTAAACTTTAAAGGGGAGATCTTTTAGATTTATTTATTTGCCCAGAGTATAAATCTGAGAAATAGGTCGGATCGTAACGGTTAGAATATATGAATTGGCTGAACAAAAAAATTTGTTCATGATTTATTAGTAAAGTAGCAATTAACTTATCTTATTAAAGAAATTAATGATTTTACTATGGTTTATCTTTAAGCCATGATGTACCTATATTTCGTCTTGTGTCTTTTCTGAAGGTGTATGAAAAAAACTACCGTAAATTTAGGCATTTATTACATTACTTGTTTTATATCTACAATACCTAGAGTGAGCAAATAAATATATTTTCCTAGATGATTGTTAAAATGACAACTTCGGTGTGGTAATAAATTAGGCAAAAATTTATTATTGCATAGATTCGGGGGAATATATTTAGGTAATAATTATTAATAATTTAATAACAAATTTTGCATAAATACAACTTATGGGCCGCTAACAAGATCCATCTTTTTTTATTAAAAATTTATAAACAAAATAAAATTATCAGAAATTTTATCAAGAAATTTTTCTAATTCCAATTAATTCTCTTATTTGTTTGAAGGAAGTTGAAATTAACGTATTAAAATTTGAAATTTTCTTACGATATTCAGGGAAGAGGGTTGTCTGCACTAACAATGAGTGAAATAAATAATAACTGAGCACTCATCTGTCGTTTATCTGTGTTGTACGTAAAATAATTTTTAGGTAAGGAAATAAAGTCTAGCTATTTTACCCTCTGAAAAATGAATAAAAATGTTTGCAATTCTAATGAGTTTTATAAAAGAAAATTGAAATAAATTGATAAAAATCTATTTATATTCTGGGTACTATATATTTTTAGGAGAATTTATTTTATATTATTTATATTTATATTACTTAGAATATATAATGATCTACATAAGGCTTCCTTTACTACGAATATGTATTACTAGTATATTATGGCAAGTTTTTGAATATGAAAAATCTCTAAAGTTAGTTAAATAAGTTTGGACGAAGGGGGCAGACATCTATTTACGATGTGAAATTAGTATTTTAAAATATATTTTATTAGAATAGAAAATTAAAACTGGAATTTCTGTTTTTTAAATTTTAACAATTTAAATAAACTTTATGTTATTTTAGGGACTCGTAGTATATAAGATAGCAAATTGCATACGACTTATAATATTTATGTAGTTTTCTCCTTGATATGCTTGTATTATTATTTATTGATAGAAATTAAGATTAGTTACTTGTAGAATTTCTTTAAATTTAAGAATTTTCTTTATGAGCATAGAGAAAAATTTATTATAAAATTATGGGCAACCAGCTTAAGATTTTAAAATGCCCAAAATTATTATCTACACCGCTATATATCTCCGGATATGAGGTAACTTTATTAGAACAATTTGGAGGGATTGCATATAAATAAAAATATATTAGTAAAACTTCAAATTTCGATTTGGCATATAAAATTTCCGGAAATCATATCATATTGCCACATAATATTTTTTATTAAATAAATTTAAATAAAATTTCCTTGTTTGTTGCATTTAAAACCTTCTTTTTGATATTTTATTATATATTTAATTCATTTATTATTTTATATTATTACACAATTATTTTAATTATATATTTAATTACATTAAAGCTATTTTATGATAATCAAAATCTGCAGTAGAACTGACAGTTCTTGGTTTTATAAGATGAAATTTATTTGAAATCAATTTACACTTCCCTGGATAATATTTTAAAAATATGTCAAAAAATTCATATTTTACTCAAACAAAATTAAATAAACTTCTCTTATTTTACTGTATTTAAAATCTTTTCTCCTTATTACAATATTTATTGAATCACACCAAAGTTCTCCAATTATAATCAAAGTCTTCATTGGGTAGATCTTGGTTGTGGGACTTAGATTTACTTAAAAACAATTTATATTTGCTAGTAAGTAGATAATATAAATTTTGCTTTTTGATATAAATTCGAAAAGGGTTGTATTTGCTAGGTCCAAAGACTTTTGTTTGGAGGGGGGTCATGATTAAAGTAATAATTAAAATTTAATCCTAGTTACATGATTAGGTTTTTCTAAAATTATTTTTTATGATTCCATAATATAACATTATTTTTTTTAAATTTGTCGAACTTAATTTTTATATTTTCCAAAGATAGCTCCATTATAAATATATATAAATACAGAAATATATTTCCTAACCGAATTAATATAATATAATTGCTTTATCTGATCAAAAAAAAATGTTTTGGGGGGGCATTTAGTAATATAATGTAATATATTAATTGCCTTATAACAAAATCTAAGAAAATTACTCACTTTTTAGCGGGCGACAAAAACTAATTTTCCTTTGGATTTTCTCAATATTTCCAATGATATATTCCACTAATATTTTTCCTCTGCAGAAACCGACTGAGCTTGTAGAACGTTGTTTGATGTAACGTATAATATTAATGCAACAAAATTTCCGCGAACTCAACTGAAGATTTTATTTTTTAAATTTTTTCGTTTCAAATCTTCTTGTTTGTTATAACTGACACTATTTATGTTTCTGTTCTTATTTATTTCTTTAGTTTCGTCGCGGTTAATGCCGAAAAAATTATAATTTAATAATAATTATTATATGTAAAGAAACTGTGTTGTATTAATCACACCCGATTTTAAGGATTTGATTGCAGCGTTTTGCTTTACTCAAAAATCGTAGATTTGTAGTTGATGCGACGGTGAATGTTAACTTTGTTGAAATATGCGTTTCCAAAATTAATTTCTCTTAGGAAAAATCGCTGTTTTCTCTTCTAAAGCCGTGGTGATGTATCCAACACCTCCTTGGATGATAGTATTGACTAACTACCGTTTGTTTCCGCGTACAATCGCAAACACTATTTCCCGGTTATAACTAGCGTCGTTACGTGTACCGACGTTGTCGTCCTCGTGTGCTTCGTGAGCGTCGCGACGCGTCTAGACGATAAGAAAGTCGGCAGATAACTAAGAAAACCGACGGCGTCCCTAAAAGACGGCGCAGCGTCTGAAAACGACGCCTTGAAACTAAGAAAGTAAGGGTAGCCGGCCGAGCTTCTCCGTATACACGACCGAGACGGACATATGCAAGTGTAACGGGCGCGAGAGAGACGCGACGACAACATCGAGAAGGAAGAGGCGAGACGGCCATACGCAAGTTCAACGCGCGCGACAGAGATGGCGGACGACGCAAGGGTTGCGAACGCGAGGGAACTATGCAAGAATGACGGTTTAGAATGAGACGGCTGGGGAACCTTAGAATTGTATCTTAGACGTGCTTTATACGCGTGCGCGAAGCACGCACGGGGTAGCCGACTCGTTCAAGGAGTGTATACACCCGAGTCTCTCTCTCTCCCCACCCAAAAACGGACGGCAGATCGCGGCGGGTAGTTCTCCGTGAAAAATTGCTCCTTGGCGATTTTTTCTCGCCCTCCCCGCGCGCGCGAAAGCTAGATGCGCTCCCCTACCCGTGCCCCCTCCACCGTAGTAGCGGATGTGGTGTGGGGGCGCCTCTATATCGTTCTCTCTCGAACACCCCCGAAGTCGCCGAGGGGAGGAAATCGCCGTAGAATTAGGGACGAGGGGTAGAAAATGTAAGGAAGAAAAATATCTATTATTGCGTCCTATATACATATTCTTTTTTAAATTTTGTTTGGTGTGATTTCCTTTTTTATATTATTCGTTTTTACTTATTTAACTTTGTTATTTCGCCAATCAACAACCGTGTGAATTTGAATATGGATATAGAATAAAATAAAAGAAAGAAGAATCAAAAAAGAATAATTATATGATTATATGATGATTTTTTTCCATTTTATTTTCTCTACTTTTGCCCCAACTGTCAATGATCAATTGGCTTTCGTAATTTTTTTTAAAATTAAACATTAACAATTAAATTACCATTGATCGTAATGATAGGGAGTCATTATTTTTTGTATTTGTGTCTATGTGGATAAAAACTGGGACGATGTCATCATTTCAGAATAAATTTACTACGTATTTGCAACATCTAACAACAGATTGGACTACTTACATGTAATATAAAAGATGCAAATGTTAGAGAGATTGTACTTCAAATTAGTTGGAATAAAATTTACACATAGAGAAATACAAGAAAAAATAATCATCAATTTAGACGTCTACCTACACTATAAACATTTATTTCTTTAAGATCCTACTCTTTGATTTACGATCTATGTACAATTTTATTATTTTATTTAAATTTATATAATAAGCAACAGGACAAAGAAAGCATCTACACATTATTTTAGCATCCCACATTTTTAATTTTCTTTCTGATTTTTTTTTTCATTACTTTTTGTCCTTAATTTATTTATGTAGGTTAGATATAAGATACGGTGGCTTAAAATAAATTTAAGTTAAAAATACCCCTTACCACCTTGTTGAGTAAAGAACTCTGTATACGTATTTCGGCAACTAAGTTGCCATCCTCGGCAAAAAAAAACACAAAGGAAAATAATGTCAGACGTAGCACTCCGAAAACAATACAGCTATTCGAACGCCACTAATAACATTATAAAATACGTATACAGAGTTCTTTACTCAACAAGGTGGTAAGGGGTATTTTTAACTTAAACTTAATTTTTTTTTGCTTATTTATGTCTTTATATATTTATATATTTTTTCATTTATTTATTTATTTATTTATTAGGCCCTAACAAACAAAAAATGGGATTAGAAAGAAAATCCCATTTTTTGTTTTCACCCCAAAACTGCTCATCAATTTTCTTTAATTTTTAAATAACATATTTTATTAATTAAGTAATCATATTGACGTAATTGGGTACTCCCTCTTATTATTATTTTATTTTTGTAGCATCTGTTTCATTTTAGATAATTTCTTGCTTTATCTGATCGTAACAAATCCCCAAACCCCCATAATATTAATTTAGATCGAACTGGAAATTGTTTAATTTTTTAAGTTCATATTTTATTTATTTTAACTTTCTCTTTTTCTAATTTTAAAAATTCCCCCTATACTTTGTTTGTGGTAACATCTTCAAGCACATTAAATATTTCCAAATAAATATTAATTTAAGATTCTTAAATGAAACAAAAAGAAAGTTCATTTGATATTTCCTATTTCTCAATTTTCCTTAATTTTTAACTAATATATTAAATTAATTAAGCAATCATAATGACGTAATCGAGTACACCCTCTTACTTATTATTATTTTATTTTTATTTTATTTTTGTACCACCTATTTTAGATTATTTTTTGTTTTCTCTTACTGTAACAGGATCCAAATCCGTAACCCCCCATAACACTAATTATAGATGCAATTAGGAAATTGTTTTCTAAATTTCATATTTTATTTATTAACTTTTTTATTTTTATTTTATTTTTTTATTTACTTTTTTTTTTTTAATTAATTTCCGATATACTTTGCTTGTAGTTATTTCTTCAATGTTTCGCAATTAATTCTAGTTAAATAAAACCCAAATAAAACCAAAAAGAAAGTTTATTTGATATTTCCCATTTACCAAACACCAACTAAATTTACTTCATCGACGCAACCCCCTCCTATTCACGCAATATAACAACCCTCGCAGCCCGCCCACTTCCAACCGCAATTTTTTTCCGTTCATTTCACCCCGTCCCACTACCCATCTTTTCCGGCGCCCCACCTAATTTTTTTCTACTCCAAGGAGCTACTCCGCCCATTTTTTTCTCGGCGAGCTTGATACGCGTCAATTCCTCGCGCTAGAAAATATAGGGGACGCGCACCCCCTCCAACTTTTCCTTTTAAGACGCCGTAAAAATTGCCTGTGGCCCCCTCTACCCCCACTTTTTTCGTAACAGTTCGAAAGAATTGGAGGACCTACCCCCGCCCTTACTGACACGTAACATAAAGCATTTTTTTAGAAAAGAAAAAGAACCAGTAAATTACGGGTTTTTCGATCGCTTTCGGGGTACGGGGTACCATAGGGGAGGGTAGACACCCCCTATCGTCCGACGAAAGATCGAAGCAAATAACAGAGTGGAAAACAGGCGTAACACGTAGAATTTTGTAATATTGCATCGATCGGTATAATCGGGGAATAAAGGGGCGATTTAGGGGGTAATAATATTTTTCCCTTTGTACGCTTCTTTTATTTTTCGGGGTAAAATTACCAGGTGTATCGTACAGGTGAGCTAAACGTACATTTTTCCTAGCCTACCACTCATTAATTCATGATAAACTGACTCAGTTGTACCGTTACACTCCATAAAAAACTAACGCGAAGTTTTTGAAAATTTAAAACTATGTATTCGCTATAAGTGGTGGTTAGTGCCGGATATAATCATCCACTGTAGATGACAGAAATGGATATAGAGCTCTCGGAATGGGTTGAATAAAACATGAAAAGTCTAAGTTCAAAGACAAGTATTGAAAATAACTTTTTGATGTCGTTTGTGAAGAATAATAAATTGATACTTGTTTTTAAAAGAAACTTTTATATTATATACATCATATATTGTTCATAACGAAAAGGTATTTTTAAGAATACGTCAAAAATTAACCAATTTAAGAAGCAAAAATATTGAGAAAACAAAAATCCATATACAGCTTGTCATCGTTAGTATGGTCGTTCTAAAGGCATAAATTCTAATTTCTAATCATATTTAAATATTATACAGTATTGTTTATAAAAAAAATCTTTATTATACGCCTGGATTTAAAAAGTACCCAACTCCAAAACATTTGTATGTTCTATGATCAAACATTTGACCATGTTCATATTTTCATGTTTAATATTGACTTTATATACCATAACTATACTTATACTGAAAAGAATAATAGCAATATCGGAAGCTTTTTATTGCTGTTATGACGTACATTGCATAACATTTATATTTTATATCAAATAAACCTTGCATCTACATATAGTATAATAGATAAAGGAAAGATAATTTTAAATTATTTAAGAGCTGGGCAAATATATGTACATAATGTGAATATTTGAAAGAAAGGCTTTAAAACAATGGAAAAACTATAATTTTATTTTAACCTGTTTATTATTTATTTATATATTTAGGTGATATTATGTTATGATTCAATTTTAAAACCGGTTAAAACTGAAACAAACATAATGCGTCTTAAAGTAATCTTAATTTTAGTTCTGCAATAACTTCCACTCCAAAAATTATATCATTATTTATGTTTCAACGCTCTTAAAAAGTGTTTTTGAATATTCGACAAAGAAAAGAGGTCTTAAAACACCACCTCGTGGCACTCCAATAAAATAGAAAAAGACGTTTAATACCCAAGTACAAGAAACCAAGTCTCTCGTTTAGCAAACTCGTTTTTAATCGCACCGTTATTAACGATCCTCTTAATACGCCCCCTTCTATTTGGCCCCCCGCAATTACACGTTTAGCATAAATTATGGCGAATTTAAAATTTGGCCACGATACCAAGCGCAGCTGAATTTTTCCGCTTCTGGCCCTCGTGTTCCACCTGCTGGCCCGTACGAGAGGCGACCACCGAAGAACGGATTAGTGTCGAATCGCAGGGGGCAAAGAGGGGACACGCGTCTATCTTGCCATCTATTGCACTTCTACATTACACAACCTTCGAATTTTTAAAGAGGAAATGTATCGTATTTAAAAAAATTTACGAAAATTGTAAAAATCACAATAATGTAATAATTAAACACACTAATCGGATTACTCCTCCCGCATAAAGTATTAATTAATTCGGGGAGGCACGTGTTATCAAGTCGAATAACCGAAAATATAATCATTGATTTTTTTTACAATTTTCAAGCTAATTTATTCTGAAATAGCTAAGAAAATCATTTTGCGTTTGCCAAATTTTTGATGGTTTATCAATCAAATTGGATAAATTCCTTTGACTTTATTTGGAACCACAGATTAGTTATCAAAATTTTAATAAGGATATTTATGTGATATCTTTTAGTTTCCAAATAATTTAAAATGATTTTTGCATTTCCCACAATTTATTTCTTTCTATTAGGTTGTGCCCCAAAATCTAATTTTTCTGAATATCATTTATTTAGGTTTTTTTTTAATTTAGGCATTTAATTTGGTTATATATTTAGGGCTTCCTAAATTTTAAAATATTATTGAGTTGCGAAACAATTTTGAAAAAGAATTTTTGGTTAAATTTTCTTCTAAAAGAAATTAATTCTGAAAAAACGATAAAGTAGTTTAAATTTGATGTTTAAAATAAAATATTATTTCAAATGATATTTATTTACTTTTCGACGGTATACTATTTGGAGATATTTAAAAAAATATTACAAGTATTTAGTCTTAAAACATAAATTTCAGTAACAGGAGAACATAAGTTGAGCTTCAATTTTTCTTATACATATTTAACGAAATAATACAATAAAATTTTATTTTAACATTTGTTATATAATGGAGTGCCATAAGGAACCAATTTAGGTCCTTTACGTTTAACTCATTCCTTCTATAATAATTATAACGTTATGGATTGTGATACAATTTTTATTTTATAAGCGACTGTTATACTATTACAATAATACCCAAAATGATTTAATAAAATTGTATAAATTTAAATTGAATGGGGGTACCCCAGGGTATCGTATTAGGCCCGTTTAATTTACCACAATTTCCAAAGCATTAAATGAATAGGCATTAACCCCCGGGGCATTTATAAAAAAATAAAAAACAAAACGTATTCGCATAAAAGAACAGGTGTACCTCAAGGTGTAACGTTAGGACTTACCCCGTTCGCCGGGATTCCATTTTTACAAGGCCCCCGAGGGTGCAATGCTCGTGTACTCGAAAAATACCGTGTTTATCGCGGCATAAAATCTAGAGGAAACCTTCGGGGCGTATGGGGGCGTTTTTACGTAGAATTACGCGATTTTTTCGGGTCGTTTCCGTATTAGATATGCGTCAAGATAACTCCGACGCAGCGCGTAGTTAATAGACGCGATGTAGTATTTATAGCTAATTGGATATATCCGCCCTGGTGTATTCTTTTCTGAGCGTCTTTGTTTTTTCTCGTGTTATAATTGCTATATTTTTTGTGATGCGAATTTGATTTCAATGTGCTCGAGTGGGGTTTATAGAGTAGACATTTTGTCTAAAGTAATTTCAATATTAAAAATATAAATATCTTTGAGTATATCCTAAAATTGATAGGTACGTCTTTTTGATGATTTAACTTTCATCGCATAGATGGCGCTAAAAGTCCATTGAAGGAGGAAATTCGTTTCGTACCGAAAGGGGTTGAAAAATAAACACGTGGGGGTAAAGTTTAGGACGAGTCGCGCTCAGTTCGTGTTTGGCTGTTGCGCAGGGAGGTTATACTTCGTCTTACGACGCTCCTCTGTAGTATTTTACGTAAAAAATACTTCGTATTAAAAGTATTAGGAGGTTGATTCCTTTTTTTCTCGTTTAAATATAAGTAAATTGAGACGACCGTTGCTAAATATCGAAAAAATCCCGTGTTTTTAACTGCTTTAATTACGTAAAAAGATAAAATTTTCCGCTCATACAGATAAAGCATGTTATTATTCATATTTTTCGAGTGTTCTTCGAACAGATGTAATCGGGAAAAATTTCCATCTCTCGGCGTTGGCGTGAAAAATATGGCCGCCTATATTTTTCACGCCAACAACTGACAAAATCCTAATCTAATCGGTGTGATGTTATTATAAGTACGGGCGAATGGAAAAAATGAATTTCAACTGCGGCTCCACCAGTTATTGGACCGTATTTTTCGGGGGGCCGCTAAAAATAGATTTTGGGCGTTCATCTCTGACGATACACCGGCTCCCGATATGCGTATAGGAGGGGCCTCCTGATCGACTGGGTTTCTAGTCTTATCAGTACCCAGGAAAAATTTTGTTTATAAAAACGGAATATCAAATCGTATTTTACATCGTTTTTTGCGCATAAATTAAAATCATGGCTATCTCAATGTCACCATTTTATCATTTTTTATTTACCGTTTATACCGAGTGTCTGGTTAAAGTCGGTCATCGGCTATATCTCGGCAACCCTTCGTCTTACAATCTCGCGACAAAAATCTTGATAATAAAGGTGACAAAGAAAATTTGAACAAAAATATGTTTAACCTTCCAAGATGACCGCCAGGGGGCGTAGCTCTTTATGTGAATTAAAAATTCGGTATTTTCCCGATAAATTCACGATAAATGTAGGTTAAAATTTTTCATCACTAAAATACCCAGCCGATTTTACACAAATTTCATTAAATACTTTTTAACGTAATTCCCTTACGAGGGGTAAATTAGGAGGGGGTAGAAAACCAACGGTAGCTTCGATTTACCCCAAAGGATTTTAATGTTTCTGGGCTCATTAGAAAGAGAATTTTACAAGGAATTGGACCATATGTTGCAAAGAATCGCGTAGTTCTCCATAGGAATAACAGAGGGCGCTAATTTCAATTTATTCAAATATTTGTTTTTTTCATTAAAATTTCTAATGAAACCATATGCCGTTAGTGGCATAAAGGTATTAATCATAGATATCTGGGAGTAATTCTTTTAATTTCGTTTCAAATAGCTTTAAAATTTTATTATTCGTCTTTTCTAACATCAAATATTAATAAATATTAGTGAGTAACCAAATCAAACCGTTTTGTAAAACGGTCCGGTTTTCTAGTTCTTTTTTTTAAAATTTCTAATGAAACCATGTACCATTAATAGCCTAATATTGAAGCACATAAACAACGGAAGAGAATGGTGAAAACCAGAAACTGCTACCTTTCCTTGTTACGAAGTTGTAGTCATTAGAAGAGCTTTGAGAATAATAAAGGTATTAATCATAGATTCCAAGGAGTAATTCTTTTAATTTCGTTTCAAATAGCTTTAAAATTTTATTATTTGTCCTTTCTAACATCAAATATTAATAAAAATTAGTGAGTAACCAAATCAAACCGTTTTGTAAAACGGTCCGGTTTTATAGTTCTTTTTTTAAAATTTCCAATGAAACCATGTACCATTAATAGCATAATATTGAAGCACATAAACAACGGAAGAGAATGGTGAAAACCAGAAACTACTACCTTTCTTTGTTACGAAGTTATAGTCATTCGAAGAGCTTTGAGAATAATAAAGGTATTAATCATAGATACCTGATGGGTGTAATTCTTTTAATTTCGTTTCAAATAGCTTTAAAATTTCATTATTTGTCTTTTCTAACATTAAATATTAATAAAAATTTGTAAGTAACCAAATCAAGGATCTACCGTTTGGTAAAACGGTCCGGTTTTCTAGTTCTTTTTTTAAAATTTCTAATGAAACCATATACAATTAATGGCATAATATTGAAGCACATAAACAACGGAAGAGAATGGTGAAAACCAGAAACTGCTACCTTTCCTTGTTACGAAGTTATAGTCATTAGAAGAGCTTTGAGAATAATAAAGGTATTAATCATAGATACCTGATGGGTGTAATTCTTTTAATTTCGTTTCAAATAGCTTTAAAATTTTATTATTTGTCTTTTCTAACATTAAATATTAATAAAAATTAGTAAGTAACCAAATCAAGGATCTACCGTTTGGTAAAACGGTCCGGTTTTCTAGTTTTTTTTTATTTCTAATGAAACCATATATCATTAATAACATAATATTGAAGCACATAAACAACGGAAGAGAATGGTGAAAACCAGAAACTACTACCTTTCCTTGTTACGAAGTTGTAGTCATTAGAAGAGCTTTGAGAATAATAAAGGTATTCATCATAGATACCTGGAAGTAATTCTTTTAATTTCGTTTGAAATATCTTTGAAATTTCATTATTTGTCTTTTCTAACATTAAATATTAATAAGAATTAGTAAGAAAAATAATGATCAAATATAAATCAAAGAAAACTAAACTTCAAATTTTCACCATTTTTTTCAATACACTCGTTCGATTACTAGAGAGCATAGCCACTTCAATTTCCGCAGCAGAAATTTCATTTATCGTTTCTCCCAATCATATTGTCACGTGTGGCTAGCTTTTTATGATAAAATATGCATTTTATTCGGCCCCATAATACTCTACGGGGAATAATATCCCCGTTCGGGATAATTCAGGACATATTTTCGTGAAGCAAGAACTGCATTTTCAAATCATTTTAAAAATTTAATAGTGCGCGCCTATAATGACTTAAAATTAGCAATTTTTATGACGCGCTCAACTAAAAGTGAGGCTAATATTTTGACATTTCTATTTCCAAAGCTCAACTCTAATATTAATTGTATTGAGTAACAAGAGGCGCCTTACATTGTTTCTTGTGATATTGTTTTCTTGAAATACTTATTAATTTCTTATTTCTTATTTGTGTATACCCACTTAGTGAAATTAAAAAAAAATCTTTTATTAGGAAATTTGAGAACATTAAACATTAAAAAAAAAGAAAATCAATGTATGCAACGAATTAAAAAAATTGTGAATGAGTTGATACAGCCAATCAATAATGATACAGCTGAATATACGGAACTATACGATGGATATTTAACTAAAAGCCAACTTAAATTATTTAGTCACTCCCTAATAACCAAAACAAAGGAATTACTCGCAGAAATCTATGTTTAATGCCCTTATAATACTCGAAACTCTTCTAATGACTATAACTCCATAACAAAAAAAGCAGCAGTTTCTGGTTTTCACCATTCTCTTCGCTTATTTATGCGCTTCAATATTATGCTATTAATCATATATCGTTGCATATGAAATTTTAAAGAAAAAACAAATATTTGTATAAATTAGAAATAGCGCCCTCTGTTAGTTCTATGGGCAACTACTGTAATTGTACTACTATATCTACTACACCTACAACTATATCTGGTTCAATTCCTTGCAAAATTCTCTTTCTAAGGAGCCCAGGAAAGTTAAAATCCGTTACGGTAAGCCGGAGTTATGATTTTCTAAGTCAATTAAAGAGTTTCTCCCCCTGGCGGTCATTTTGGGAAGTTAAAAATATTTTTGATTAAATTTTCTTTGTCACCTGTATTATCGTGATTTTTGTCGCAAGGTTCTTAGATGAACGGTTGCGAAGAAATGACCAATGGCCGAGCTTAACTAGACACCCGGTATATAAGCAAAATATCTAGTTCTTTGGAAATTACATTAGGTATATAATTTCATAGGCGTGGAAACGAAACATTGCCGGTGCAAAGAAATTCTGACTTACGACAATTTAAAAACATTTCCTTGTCTAGAATTGAATTGAAACATCGACGAACAGGTTCAGGGGAATTCGCATGGCGCCAAATTTAAATTTCAAAATCCTTAATTGTTGAGCATAATTTGGCATTCGACAATTTACGATTTAAGAATTTTCCACGATGTTGCTATTAGCAAATACCACAAGTGCATGAGGCTCTAATCATATTTTACATACTAATGTCTACGGCAAATAAGAAGATGTGCAAACAGCAATCATTTACTAAAACCTAGGTAAACACGTTCTTTAATTTTTACGCAATCTATTGTGGACACAATGCAAATGAAAAATATTATTTTCATCACATAATATGCCGTTTTATTTTGAAATTATATTCGTACCAATTCCTATTTTAAAAATATGTTTTTTTTACATTTTTTACACTATTGCTTTGAAAACACACCGAGTATCCCTACTTCATAGTCATTTTTAGAAGTGTGAATTCACATAGAAGTAAATTACACCATAAAGGTATTTTTAGCAGGTGAAGAAAACGTTATTGGAACTTGCGATCATTACTCATAAGTCGCAGACTATTAAGGAAAATTTTGAGTCTTAAAACTTCAAAATTTACTTCAAAGGAATTATTACTTTATGGTCGTACCTTGATAATATGAATTAGCACATATGGCTATCGTAATTTACCACCAACTCATAGAAACTTCAAAGTTATTTTATTAGTAAACGTGACGTCGCCAATACTAGTGAATTGACTTTAAAGTTATCTTACTACAAAGTAACAAATTGTGGTAGAAACTATGTTTCGGAGACTTTAAATTTGGCAATTAAAGTAATTTATACAAAAAAGTAATATTTATAGTCGCGATTGCGTATAAGCTACTTCAAATAGGTTCCAGTCTCGGTTTCAGTTACTTTGGTGCTTGTTGGGTTATCATCCATACAGAGATATATTTATTTATATCCTCTCTTCCATAGCTTATGGGCTTATTTGCCAATTGAAATAAAGTACCAGTTGGTGGAAAATTAAAAAAAAATCAACCCTCGGCAAAACCAGAGAAATCCAAACATTAGTTTTTTTAAACTAGGTACTTGAAGAAGCAGATCGAATAGATTTCAATTAGTTTCCATATTAAAGAATTTGACAATACTTAAAAAATACATCGTACAAAGCAAGCGCCATCTATGCTCCGCGCAACGTATCAAAATGTATATGTGAAACACATCACCAATAAATATGATGGTATTTCATGTATTCGCCTATTACGTAAGGAAGATTTTAAATTTAATTCGTTCAAGGTCGGAGCTACGTTATACTCTCTACAAGTGATGTATGCACAGCGCATATATCCAGTCTTACCAACTAACTGCATGCTTGAATACACTCTTATCTCAATCACGTATTATTTGGTGTCGAATTAAAAAAAATGGCCGACCATTTTCTTTTAATTTTAAACACGTTAAACGTACTGAAAATCTATAAATTTAAAAATTACACGAAAAAAAAAAATTGGTTTATTACCTGCCGCCGTCCAAGTTGGATAAGCCATTCCGAAGCCTTTTAGATCCCAGATATCGAGGTTATCCAATTCATAACTGCTCGCTCTTTGGTTCCATTAAGAAATTTCAAATGCTTCCAAAATAGATTTCATAATACGTTAACGTGAAATGTGTTCTCTGTTCGCGCAAAAAGAATTTTTTTTCCGCTGCAAATCATTACTAAACACACCGCGATAGTTCGTATAAAATAACTGTCTGTTATTTTACTTGTTTCTGATTTGTCAAAAAATCCTCGCGCAGGCAGCTTGAACTTGGTACTCGTTGGTTATCTGTATAGAGTGTTGTTAGCGTAGATAACGGATTTTTTAAAAATCCACCCCGATTACATGTGTATATAAGCACGGAATAAAATTTTGAGCGTTTAAAACACTTCTACAGCCTTACGTACATTATAACGTACGCATAATCAAACATCATTTCGCTTTTCAACTCGCTGGGTATATAAAATAATAGCAACGCTAATAAAAATATTTATTTATTATTAACATTATTTAACTTAAATCTTATTCTAAACCCAAATAGCTGGAGAAAATGCTGACGCTCATTGAACGAATAAATTAATTTTTCAGATAAAAATAAATCCAAAATTCTTCTGAATCTTTTATAGGTATTTCATTCTCTTTTGTCATTTGTCACAGGTTTATTTTTTCTTCGGATTCATAACAAACATAAAATTTAGGAACTTTAGCAAATTTAGCGAGACCCCCTTGGTGAGGGTCGAAAATGAATCAGCCTGTATACATTGCTATGGGGTGGTTATTTGGGGTGCATCCACTGAAGCACACAGAATTTTTGTGCTCCAAAAGCGTGCAGTTAGATATCTATGTGGACTGGGGAGTAGAGAAACATGTAGAACGCATTACATAAATCAAAATATCCTTACATCACCGTCCATCTACATCCTCTCATGCACTACACATGTTCATCAAAACAAAAACACTTTTGACACTAATGGAGTTCACCATGAGCACAATACCCGCGCTAAGAACGAACTGAGAACACCGTACCACCGGCTGACGTGTTCCCAAAGGAGTTTAAACTATTGGGGCCCTAAATTTTATAAAGAAACTCCCACATAGTGTAAAGGACCTTCCTCTAGAGGCATTCAAGATCCAGGTGAAGAACATCTTGATGGAGATGGAATGCTACACAACTGACGACTTCCTACGTAACTAAAAATGTATATTTGATGTTCTGTTTGTCACTAGCTGCTTTTTTTATGTATACTATTATTCATTTTACATATTTTTATTTGACACTTGGTGAACAACCATATATTCTTTTTAATATGATCTATTCTGTAATCGTTTTATTACAAAATAAAATATATACATACATACACAAGGGTCAAATGTTCAATTTCTTTAATATGGGTCTGCATGGATCTTTACAACGACCACCAATCATGCACAACAGATTTCAGCGTCAACAAATTCGGTACATGTATCCCATACAGTATTCAAGAATTTATCTCAAGGTAATATAAATAAATGAAGGAGATTTTTGATAATCGTGAGTATAGGCATCTGAAGCCAAAACTTTTGACGTGTAATTTTTTATCAGTCCGTAACAATATTCCTTCAAGCATAGACTGGAATCTAAGTTGAGCCATAAAGATTTGATGGTATCGCGGGATGTAAATTGGTGCACGCCCAAATTCAAATTTAAGTGCGTAAGTTTCTCTTTTTGCGGATCAAAAGACACGTATGTAGTTTTATCTGCATTTAAGAATAGTTTATTGTTGGAAGACCGATCATATAAAACATATAAGGCTGTATTAATTGATATTTCACTGGTTTCCGTATCTATCTCTCGGTATTATTAGCATTTCGATATTTTCAGCATACATTGTGAAATAAATATTAGCTAAGAACAAAGGTATATTGTTAAAATATAAATTAAATAACCTAGAACCCCATACGTAACACTATATTACGCCGCAATACACAGGAAGACATTAAGAAACATAAACACTAGTTCCACCAGTAGGGGATTTGAACATTCTGACAAACTGTGCTCTGCTTTGGAAGTAAGCGACAAACTAGTCTGTCGTTTTGCCTCTTATTCCATACTAACCTAGCTTTTCGATTAATCTGTTGAACATTGTCGAAGGCTTTGAGTAAATCATAAAAAATATCCTAAAGTAACCCTATGTGTTTCAATAGACCTTAGGATGTGGCAGTTAAGATCAATCAAGGCATTGGGTGTAGATTTATGTTTTCTAAAAACGTGTTGAGATCTATAATTTCAGATTTGTCTAAATAAGGATACAATCTTAAAGACTTAAAGAATGGGATAAGAGACGAAATGAGATTGATAGAACCTAACCTAGTTAATAACGTTTTGCAGGGATTTCAAAATCGTCTCGGATACTGCCAGAAAGTTGGTGGAGGTCATTTCCAACATTTTATAAAATAATTTTTATTTTTTATCGTTTTTTACTACTTTGTCCAAAGAAATAATAATATGTTGATGTTTCAACTTGCAGTGCATGTTTCTCGCAAACAGTTGAATTCAGGTATACGTCAGGATACATAAAATATGTTCAGAATTTGACGTAGAATTTAAAAATGAAATAAAATAGGTGTTTCCATTAAAAAACATAAGTGAGCTGTCATAACATGTTTTTGGGTCACTCTGTATAAATGGAATAATCAACAAAAATCGACCGGTCCAAGCGTTTCTTCAAGAAGAAACACCTGAATATTAAATGAATTTATTCCAACCTTTATGTGCTCACTGTATAATCCATCATCTGCAAAAGCAACCCGCCTTTTTTATCATTTCTATCATTTCATATACACACATATACACTTTATATTATAACATAACGTTGTGTTATCGATAAATACGGATTTAAATATGAAAGAGGAGAGGAAATATATCTCTCAGCCGTTCCTTATATTCTCGGGGATAGAAAACAGCAAGTTCTCCACCGCTGCAAAATATGTGCGTCTGGTATTAGCAGCGTTGACTTGTATAAACTCAGATGTTTTTAGATTCCTTGGTCGAATAAGAAAGAGAGATTCCTCTCTCTTGGAGGCTAATAATAAAATGCCTGTTATTGAAACAGTATTTTTGCGATTCGTGGGAATAATAATATTTACACAGCACATGGATAGCGTCCGCTGTAAAGCCTGTTCGCTCGGCTATTACTGACGGACAAAAAGAAATGAAGTTTACAAAAGAGACGTTTGTTTTCCATCTAAATTCTCATGTCATTCTCTGGGTTATAAATATTCGGAATGGATTAAGAATAAATATGCAATTAGGGGTTGTATTTAGGCTAAATCAAAGCACTGGAAAAGAAATTAAGGTATTTTTACAGAAGCTAGGTATGATTTCATAACCTGGCTCTCTTTTGCTTCTTTACATCCGAACTATTCACTGAAAAAGCGGTGTGTTGATGTCAAATAAATTTATTTTGCTAAAGGAAATTTGTTTGGATTTGATTGATTGGTTATTGGTTATTTGTTTCCAACGAAACTTTTATTTGAATCAAGTATTATATTTAGTGGAAATATTTTGTTTCTTGAAGCAAGATATTGTCTTAGATCTTAGAATTTTAGAACGGTTGATGCAATTATGCATTTATTTGAGTTAAATAAATCTAATGTTAGTCAAACCAGCAGTTGTACAAGATTTGCGTGAACCAACGACAATAAAGGGCTTTGACTGCGAGAATTTATCTAATAGAAGGCTCTGAGAGGAAAATTCTACAACTCCGCATAGAAAATCAATAAATCTATAGATTTATTATTATTGACCAAATTATTGGTTTTTTGCTATCAGCTCTTATTTGTGCTTGTGTTTGAAAGTTTTCAAATTTAATATAATTTTTCCTTTAGCTATGTTTGGCTTCTAGTTTATATCTATATTTGGATAAGATAAGCCGAAGTTCGGTAGGTAATTGCGAAGATAGGGGGCGCCAGGCATATATTTCTCAATCGTTGTTCATAGGTACTCAGAATGCTTGCAAAAATAGCACGAAGCAGGTAGTTCTGAGAAATGACGAAATGTATAACCATTGAAACTGAATGCACATCACTTATGCATAAAAAAAGACGAGTCCTTTATTTATAGCTCGATTTTAATAATTGAAGCATGGACATTCTTCAAGTGTAACCTAACACCTCTCCATATTTTTTCTATTCGCTGTATGATTTTAAAGGCCCCCTTTTACGTACTATGTAGCAAACAAAGCATATTTTTAATCTCATAAGTTGGTAAAGACAAACACGCTACGAGGAAGATTTTAAAAAGTCCATCATCGACTCGGTAATTAGATCAATTTTGCGTAATAAAATGTACAAATGTAATCAGGAAGGTCAATTTTATATAGCGCAAATGTACAAACATGCATGCATGCATAAAATGTTTCTGTTAGATTGTTGGTCGGAGAAATAATATATTTTAAAATAGCTAATCTATTTATATAGATGTGATTTTATTAAAAACACGTATGCACGATTTATATGTAGTTTATAATCGGTAACGTATCTGTTATAAAATTTAATTAATCGATCGATTTCTTAATATGTTGATGTCTTCCAATTCGAACGTTATCTTTAGCGCTTACTAGAATTATATATATTTATATCAAGAAGTTCCAGCTTTTTTTTATTTTTACTTAATAAGGAAAGTTTATTACAACATTCTTAAGAAAAAAATAGCATTCGTGTTTTTAGGATTGCTATTTATTTGAATATCAATTACCCAAACAGAGGAACGATGGATCATATTTTCAACTTAAGACAAATGATGGAGAAAAATACTCAAGCAGACAATAACTTGTATGTGTGTTTTGCGGATCTTGAAAACGTCTTTGGCAATGCCCCAAGAGATATTATCTGGGGAAATATTAAAACGGAGGCAAATTGATAATAGAAGGTTGATGACAGCCATCAAGAGCAACTACATGCGTACAAGGAATGTGGTAAGAACCCTAAATATGTGCCGTAAAGAATTTGTTATGTGCTCCGGAATAAACAGGGAGGAGTGCTTAGTCCGCTATTGTTTGTTATCTTTGTGAATGAGATAACAAAGGGCAAAGTTGAAAGGTGCCATGGCTGGAATAAGACAACTATATTTATATGTCGCTGAATTAATGTATCCCCAATAATGAAATGTAAATTTAAAAGTATGGAGGTAAGAATTTGAAAAACATGGAATGAAAATTAACACGAAAAAAAAAAGAGAAGTGATTATAGTTTCAAAAGGGGAAAGACAAGGAAATATTTACCTACATAACGAAAAAGTTAAACAATCTGGGAACTTTCTATAGGATCTATAGGATCAATATTAATTCAAAATAGCTTGGGCCCAGATATAACCAACAGAATAAATAGTTCTAATAAACTCTACTGCGCCTCGAATAAAACCTTTATAGGGAAGGACGAAGTAATTCTCAGGAGGCGAGATGTCAATTTTGACATTACGAAAAAATAAATGAAAAATAAAAGGAAGTCAAGGGATAATTCTTGACCTGGCTGGGGGTGATACTGAGTTTAGAGAGTCAAGTGACTCGACTGGTTGCGTTATTTAAGTAAAAGTCGTTATCGACTCCGTAATAAGTTATTAATCCAGAGATATCTGTTCGTGAGTCGGACCAATAAAGAGAGCGAAGACCAGGAAGCGATCAAGGCAGGTTGGCTGTTTTAAATCCCAACTCCCCGTCGAATCTGGTAGCCGTGGCGAATTAGAAAATTGGAATCCGGAGAGCTAAGTCCACAAACTCCTATATTCCTCATTATTCCATTACGTATCTTTTTTATTAATATTCATATTAACAGTCAAAGGGGGCCCCAAATCTATATTTTATCCATTATTGTTTAGTTCTGTTGTTGTTTTTGCCCTTCTTATATAATAAACTTGTTATCACATTCATCATATGGTACATAAATTACTTTTGCTAGAACTGCACGACTTGAGAAGTATAAATACAGTACCTACTCATGTTAGACAAACCATTTTCGAAGTTAAATTTATTGTAACAGTACCCTTACAATATGAAAATAATTTTAAAATGTTAAGTTTAAGACTATCTACAATTTTCCTAAATAACTTTTTTTGATATCTTATATATCAAGCTTTGCCATACTAATGCGTCACCCAGTATATACCTATGAATGAGTTGCTTTAATTTAAGTGCTTTTTACCTCCTTGTTGTGAGTAATCCTTGCACTTTATTTGTGTATTGGGTATCACTTGAAAACTAAAATTTTCGTCTTTCCTTTTGTATTTCAAAATCTTGAAATTGTATGCTGATTGTTGAGAAAGCTACTGTCAAAGTTATATGCACTTCCTGGATTATTATTTTTATGCCATTTCTTTTATATTTCTTTTTGCAACTGCTGGTCTATATTTATCATTTCTGTTAGCTTTGTTGCTTTTATTGCAAAGAACTTGCAGTTTATACAGAGATACCCGAAAGCATTTTCTCAACAGCGGCGGTTCTGTTGTTCTTTCTCTTTGGTTGTCGCGGCCCTCTTGTTCGTCTATATAAGTCACCCCCTCTGGTGTGAAGAGTGGTGTCCACGTGTTACATCCTTGTCCCTCTGCATACCCATTTATTCCAATACTCCAATGATAAACTGATTTTGTATGAATTCATGTTGCTTCGTGTGCAGTGCAGACTTAGTCCCTGATAAAGTCATAACATGCGACATTTGCAACGAAGCATCGCATAGTGTATGCACTAATCTAACGAGACTTGAGGTACAGTGTTTGAGGAGCAAAGATCGCAGGATAAGCTATTATTGCGCGCAATGCTCGGATTTTAAAAATCAATTATCCAAACTTCACGAACTCACTGCTATAGTCTCAACTCTAGAAGATGAGATAAAAGCCTTTACCTATTTATAGCACAGTAAAAATAAGTTATTGCTGGTATTATTTTTACACACCTTTACATTGTGCAGTTTCGTAGTCTTTTACATGTGTTTACTGTCACACCAATCAATTATTAGTATTATGGTACGTAAAAAAGATGGATATAAAAATTATTTTCTGCACTAAACATAATGTCAAAACGTTCACGGTTTGAACCGTGCAAAATTGTATACTCCTATGAACGGTGTGAATCAATTTTTGTGTGTCACGCTTTGATAGTAGAGTTTGCGCGATTACGGAAACAAAAGAATAGACAATAAGTAAGGCTATAGTAGCAAACAGATGCAAGTTATTAATGAGTAATAATATGCACATGATGGGCTATTACGGTGTAAATTTGTTCATAAAGTACATTTGCGGCGACAAAATAGAGAACCATTATTGTTATATCCTTTGCGTATAACAATAAAATAACACAATACAAGCGCATTTTTTTGGTTTTAGTAAGTAACGTTATTTTGTTGATAAAATCTTATATTTGTTGATACCTTTTTTGGTGTTAATCATTGCTTTAAATCAGCCATGTCAAACATGCGACCCACTGAGCATTTTATTGCGGCCCGAATCAATTTTGAAAACAGCCAGGTTATGTGGCCCGTGAGCGTGTTAAAAACCGTGTTTGAAAAGGCGCGCGCTGCAACAAGTCCATACACGTATCACGACCGCTTTCGACGACCGATGTAAGTTGTCTGTTGTTGTATATGTGAATTTAATGAAATTAATTAGTTATATTGAAGCTTTGATAATATGCTATATTAAGAAGACAGTTTTCAAAGAAGGGTAAGTTTTCTAACATATATTTTGTATTTGTAAGTTGGTTTTAATTAAAACCATTATAAATAATTATAAGAGAGTAAATGTTTTTTTGTTTATTTATCGTTATGCAGCCCGAAAATAAAGTACTGTTACGATTGGTATAAAATGGACCAAATAGTGCC
>JARFOC010000264.1:0-24550 GCA_031763485.1 Osmoderma eremita | reverse complement strand
TTGATTTTTCAGATACCTTAATCTTGACTTATTTCTGCTACTTAATGCTACCTCACATTCCTGGTCAAACCATTTTTACCGCATGCTTTCTTTTTTCCTTTTAGGACCTCTCCTGCCACCTCGCTTACGGTTGCCTCTAACTGGATCCACTCTTCTTGCAAATTATCTTGTTTTTTTAGCCAATTCCTGCTGCAGCCGGTTAATCGTCTCTCCTTTTTTCAGCTCATCCAGGTTGTACTGCATCCTTTCATTGACCCGCCCTCTATTCCAACGTGGTACCATCTGCTTCATCCTTGCAACAACCAAAATATGGTCACTGTCCACATCTGCCCCTCTACGAGCATACCTATTATAATTGTATCATGGATTAGATCACGGTAAAAATAAAACGGTATGCTCACGCGCATGTAGCCCTACGTCACTGCGGAACAAAAATCCCGCCAAGTACAAAATTAATTAAAGGAAATAATCTTTGACATAAAATTAAATGGTGGACGTCTTGTATATTAAATCGTAATATTTTGATTGGTATTAAATAAATTTAAAACATATGTGGATAGTAACTTTACTGGCGAAAAATGTAGCACATTTAAAATTTGCTTAACAGTTAACAGTGGAAATTTGCGAATGAAGTTTATGTTCTTATCGCTCTTCTTGAAACGAGAATAACTGAATCTATGTATACTTTCTAAATAATTGTTGCAAAACTATTTTATTTGATAAAAACAACAATTTTACTTTTTGAAATTAGTAAAATTTGACATTTTTCGTTCAAGGTTTTCTTACAATTTCGAAAACGAATAGTGCTATTAATATCTTTCACTATTATGTACGTTCTCACCCTACTAAGAAAGAAAATTACTTCCTTAAAGTTTGTGACATGGTTTTAGCCTTGCAAATATAAAATCTCAAAGTAAAACGCGGCTGTAAACTAGCATACCGTATTATTTCTACCGTGGATTAGATGAAGTTACCCACCCCATCTCTGCAAAGCTAGCCGTGAGCCAGCACTCCTGGACAACTGAAGTAAGTATCGTATCTCGTACAACGAAATTTCCCGTTAAGGAGCAGGATCGCCGCCTTAGGTTTATTTGTTTTTTTCCGATCTCATCACCGGGTTTGTTATTTTTGAAACGAGTAAGCCTAGCACTTTTCGCCTTTGTTTCACCTGTTCATAATTTAAATAAATTTTCTACTTTTCAATAAAATGTATTTAATTTGAAATTAATGTATGAATAATGTTGTGGATCGTTTTGAAATAAAACTCAGTGGACTGTATATGTAATTGAACTGATATATTCGTACTGTATGTATACTTTGTTGAATAACTTGCACTTGCTCTAAATTACGTGAGACAACGTGTTCGTCTACTTTGACATAAAGAAATGAGAGGGCGGCAAAGGTCTGTTTCCCTTATATAATATTTTTTCCCGCTTCTTTTCCCTCTTAATACTTTGTACATATGAACATTCCTTCCAACATAATTTCTCTCACGTAATGACAAGCTTGCCAACCTATTCTAGCTTAAACAAATAAATATATAAAAAAAATTATTAAATTAATAAAGAAATATTTGACACAAAGAATTGTTTTTTCTTCACACTGATGATGCGTTAACGTATAACTGGTTACCTACTATGTCGCTTAACTTTACCTGCAGGAAATGTGTAACGTTACAAAAAAAACCTGTGTATATTTGCGTTGTTATTGTTTGACAAACAGCATTCACTCTTTTATTGACGTGTTCTACACTTTTTGTATAAAAGGAACTAAATATATATTATTATTAAGTTATGCGGTCTGTTTCGTTAACGGTGGCGTACCCTGTATGATGTATTTATATTCCGCTTATATGATGCACATTGGTTATTTACTAATGTAAATTCAAATATTATATTTGGAGATAATTACGTAGTACATCTCTAGTAAATATCGCTGCTAGTTATTACGTTTAAATTCACATCAAATTACTGCTTGAATGTGTTTTGTTATTTAAAAATTAATTCAAGGATAAGGAAGGAATAAAATGTTTCAAACGTGCAGCACGATTTAGTAAAACTCATTATATATCTTCAATTAACTAATGACACTGGAGGCATTTGTAAAAATGTCGGTAGGTAGTTCTATAAAGTGCTTCTAGATGATATAATATAGGAAGAATCGTTATCTTAATTTAATGTTGATCTCTTCAAAAACGCCGATGGTGTGTAATACAAAATTATTTTACATTGACGTTAACAATCATCATAACTTTTAATTAACTTACTAAACAAGTAAATTATGGAACAGTTGGCTCACAATAAAAAAAATACAAAAATTAATGCTGATGGCTACGTATTACTTTTTTAATAACACTCTACTTTAGCTTCTATTGTATGAATGCGGTATTTAATAAGCACCTACCTATGTTCTAGAGAACGATAATATATCCTCTTTTAGTTGTTGTTTTTTCAATTCTTACAGTAAGAAAAAAATATTTAAAATTTCCAATCACATATGAAGAAGCAAAATTCGCCCACGCATCACAAGGTTATTTTGCGTTATTTTGATTGTACGAAATTAGAACTACTTTTGTTAACTAAGTAGTACAAACCAAGCAACTAAAAATTACTTCCTACGTCTAAAAAAAAGGAGAATATTATCCGAAAACTATATTTTTATGACATTCCTTCAATATAGGAATATGACGCAGTCATTATTTTTGTGACATACTTACTGGCTTGGAAATAAAATGACATTCAAGATGTATTTAAGCTGTAATTGACAATTCTATTATTATTTGAACGATTAATGCACCTGTTGGCAGGATTTTTCCGCTCATTACGATTTTGATGCAGAAGAGTAAATGACTCTGCATGCCATTTTCAAGTTCTAAAGTATTACGCAACATTACATTGAAGACCTTGTGATGTTAAATTGCTCAATTTGCGCCAACAGCCAGTGGCGGAGGCGTAAAAGTTTACACAAAAAATAAATTATAATATATTCAAACCCTGTAGCTTTATCTAACATTGCTCGTTTGCCCGACATAAGCAACATTTTTAAAACAAATGTAGAACCACGAAATATTATTAACATGTACACACAACAGGAGCCCTATTCTACAATTATAGCGATGTTGCTATGCCATAGCGTCACCAAAATTCGATATCGCTATATCAAAATACGGTTATCGAATTAGTAGCAAGCGCCATCTCACGACAAAATATTTAAATAAGAAATTCAGACAGTTTGACTATTTTTTGAACCTTTTTGTTCTGGTTCTGGCAAGAATTAGAACATATGTTAAATTAATTTAATCATATATTTTTTATCTTCAGTAATTTTCGTACGTTAGAATATCTATGCATTTACAAATTGCCATACAGCTTTTATGCATCTTGTAACTGTTGCTTGACTTACTGCATGTAACAAGTTGTATGCAACACCTCGTTGATAGCTTCCTGATGCAAAAATTAATAATGCACATAGACCTTGAAAGAAAAGTAAATATTAACAAGAGTAAATATATAAATATATATATTATATATATATATATATAGATATATATATATATATATATATTAAGTTCTTACAGTAATAAAAGGTGGAATTTTTTTGAATCGCACCCTCAATAACTAATATTCCTTCAATTTGTGCAATAAGGTCTCTACATGCTTCTTTATTAAGCCGATAGCTCTGCAATAATTCTGCATGTTACAGAAAAAAGATCATCGGTATTTCGTAAGTTTCGATATATGATCTTCTCTTTCACCCAACTCTACACCTAGAAACTGTGCATATGGAAAAGGCACCAATAAAACTGAAAGATAGATCAACAATAAAAACAAGTTTTGCATATAATTTGCACCTACTTACTACCGTAGCTAATAATTAATCTATATTACACCTTGATCGTCAAAGAAGAAAGTTGTAGGTTAGCGATAACAATACAGACGATAATTTAAAAAATGACGGTGACGTACAAATTAAAGTTAAATAGCGATATCGAATTGACTTATCGATACCTATTTTGCTGGCGCTATAAAATAGCGAGAAGTCGCAAAATGATATGACGTAATTCGATAGCGACATAAATTGTAAAATACCGCTTTCGATGTCGCTATCCGACATAGCTATTCTGCATGACGTATAGCGATATCGCTAAATGGTGTAGAATAGGGCTCCAGACCTCGGCGACACTCCCAATTATACTAAAGGTTGTATCGAATCTCCGCCACTGCCCGTTGGCGCTACTGAGCAACTACAGAGTAAATAATTAAAAACACAAAATTATATTCGCTTTCCGTTGTAAGAGTAATTAAGTACCTATTGTTCGAATTACTCTACTTATACTATGGACTCACATCGCAACTACGGTAGGAACCTTATGTCCTACACCCTATCATCTCGGTTAAATGCGTCTACTTCGCAACGCATGGGGAATTTAAGGGAAAAAGAGGAAAAAACAAAGACATTCCCAAATTTATTTTTATCTCTTATTAAAATTTATTGTTTATTAATACTTATGAACCTATCTAAACCAACTTACGAAGGCAGTCGTCGCACGGCTGGAGAGAGCCCTACCGAACCAACCCTATGGGATCAGCCGGCGTCTCGTTCTTACCATCGGTCTTAGGGATCCACGACCGCGTGATACTCTACTTATGGTACAGATAATATTAAAAATACCCCATTTTGTATTTCTTTTTTCAAATTTTATACATATTACTATTCACACAGTTAGTCACTATTTACATAATAATAATAGTCTCCTTTTAACAAGCCTCCAGGCTCTTATGAATGTTACATACATAGTTTTAATACCCTCTGCGACATCGACGCACTAATTTTGTTAATTGTTGTACATAATTGATATTACCGGCAGTTTTGTAAAGAATTTTATTAACTATTAAAGTATGTATATGTAAATATATAGGATCATTCGCCTATAAATCATAAAAACGCACAACACAAAATATGTGCGAGGTTTTTCGCACTTTGAACCGTGACTCCTATATGTTACTTTATTGAGTAAGTTAATAATAAAATCTATGATGGGTATAAAATAATCCTATGTACAATTGCACAGAAAAACTATTTTCTGGAAAATTTTCGATTTCAACATATTATTTTATTTAGAAGTGTTCTTCGGTTTACATTGAAATAATTGTTAGGGAAAAATTAAATGTTAATTGTTGAGTTACTGTTTGCCAAATAAAATGGTAGCTTCTTACGGAATTGGATAGGCTGTCGTCGTTGAAATAGAAATTTTATAAAAAAATTAAAAGAAACGTCGCATCTTTAGCAAAGTAATGTATGTAATAGTTTGTACTATAGACTCTATAGTCATAGATGCTTTCCAAAGTGAGGGTCAAGGGGTCAAGAGAGCCTTTAACCCGGGGGAGTCCAACTCTTATAGGCATAATAGGAATGCCTCCTCCCCCTATTTAGGTATCATATTACAATTAGTTGCCTGTATATGGGAGCGTCTCAAGCCGAGAACATGTTTGAGAAGTTGCCTGGCAAACGTTAAAAGAAGGACGTTGTCTCGACGACACAAAACAAAAGTGTCATGGCTGCACGTGGCCGTGAAATTTGGTGTTACGTGTAACTATTAAATTGTGAAATTATGCGACCGCATTTTGGTATTTCCACAGGCAAATATTTATTTCAAGAATTTCTTTCGAGATACATACATGTTACCGTTTCTGTGGTGTTGTGTTCGCGAGAAAAATTATGGGCAAAGTGCTATGATGGAAAATTGCTGCTTGTTGTGTTTTAGAGGATCTTTAATTACCGTATTTATTCTAATAATCGCCCGGCGGTTAATCATTTAGGGCATCATGCGGCGTTTAAAAGATGATATTTGGAAGGAAATTAGTATTACCCTTGTATTACATAATTTGATATAAAATGCAATGGTTGCCTACAATGTCGCATAACGTTACTTGCAGGAAATACCTATGTGTAACGTTACAAAAAAAATATATATTTGCATTGTTATTGTTTGACATATAACACTCACTGTTTTATTGACGTGTTCTGTTTGTGCAAAAGGAACTTTTAGTTCAAAACAAGTTCTCATGCACGATGGTATCTGGAAGAAAAGTATTATATAAACTATCTGAGCAATAAATTTAAGATTCCCACTTGTAATAGTGCCTCTATGAAATGAGACGTGACCTAACCTTTTCACTGAAAACAACAATGTATCACAGGTATACCTCTACATAAGAAAAATTTCAAATAGTGGTGTGTAAAAATACCACTAGTATTGGAAATAAATAAGGAGCACCAAGCGCCATATATCCCTAAATTGTTCACTAATCGTTGAAATTATGATCGACTTGGACGATCTCTATTTGGATGGTTATACTGAAGGATGTATCGAATCACCGCCACTGCCCCTTGGCGCTAGTGAGCAACTCCACATATAAATGCATGATATATATTAACTCTACCCTTGGATCATATATATGATTTAAGACTCTACCGCATAACTTCTTTGTCTTAAAAAGTTAGGTAGTAGGACTAGTAGTAGAAGCAGTACTTATTAGTCTTAAGAAGTTAGTACATAAAAATATAGGGAGGCTAAACCAATGTTGTGCACAATATTCGCGTGTCATGATTTAAAATACCTAAACGAGAAAACAACCGCGAAAGCACTTTCAAATAATATGCACCCGCGCTAATAGCAAATAAGTTATATCTGAACCGTTGATTGGTTTATGAATATTACTACATGAATCCGTATAAGATGACTTGAGTTAACCGAGTTTTTTTGTCACAATACAACCTGATTATTTTCTTATAAATAATACTTCAGAATAATTTAAACAACTTTCATTAAATACTCTTGGCCCAAGACATTTAAAGATGTTTAGGTTCTATATACAGTGGGGAAACGATTGATCTGGTTATAGGGAACCATGATTTAGGTGTTCGACTGTCAGAAGGCGGGACTAATAATAAGCGCTCACCTGCACCTCACGTTACTTGGATCCCATTCAGTAGCGTTAGAATTGATGGATGGAGCTTCAACAGTGTGATTGCGTACTATAGGTATTAGTCCCGTTAACACATGATGTTGCCGTTGGTGATAATACAATTAAATCAAGTAGAATTTTGTGAAAATATTTTCTTGTACTATAACGAAATAAATCGTAGCGATATAGGCAGCTAATAACTGTTGAATTGGTGAATTTGTAAATGATATAAAAAAAACAATTCTGAATAAAAGGTGTAATATTATTTTTTGAATTAACAAGTTTTCGTTGTCTACAATACTCGAACCGTATTATGTATTGTAGCAATGCCTGGAACAGGCTTATCTGGAAATATAACTGTAAATAAGCCACTATAGAAATTTTGACAAATTGCCAGCATAATATAGTTTTGTTATTTGCACTGTATCCTCAAAAGTATAGTAGTCTCCTTCATTGCTCAAGACGAGTATAATCGCAAGCGACTTCAGTATATACTCTGTCAGTGATAATCTGGCGTAGTGAAAGAGTACGTAACAACGATCTAACAACTAAGACCCAACCTCCAGCCCACCCATCGCCACGCGTATCCAAAGTACAGCAGCTCGCATAATTGTTACATTTGAGCTTTAGGTTTTGAAATTATTATGATGGCAGAACAAGACGCATCTATTATTGAAGTGGATAATAATTTCGAAGAACTGCAAGCAGAGATTTGAGAGGCAGGAAATAATATTAGTGTAGTGTTACAACATAACAGATAACACATGACACAATAATATACAGAGATGTTCAACGGAGGATGGTTCGCGTAATAATCATATAATGTAATACAGTATGCATCTATTTAATACCTCGTCTCCGCTGCTCATTGGTCGGTTGGTTTTTCGCAGCAACGGTCAATTGTCGGTGTGTCGCTACATATCTTTAACACTGAAGGGTACTGGGAGAGGTACCGACCACCCTTGCTACAAGCGATCTTTATAAAAATCGATTGCCGCAACGGAGATTCGAACCGTCGAACTGAACCGGTGTTAGATAGAAACGTTGTTCCACATACAGACATATACCCCATACTGGCGAATGTAGCATCTTTTTCTAGAAATCCTACGCGGACGAAATGTGACTTGATTTGACATTACTAGGCATTTGCAAGTTGTTTGATTGTGTTGGTATGATTTTAACATCGCTGACAAAAGTCAGGTGCAGAGATAATATAGTTAGGTCAGGTGTTTCATTGCGAGAGCTGTAAGTTCATATTTTAATTAAAAATGTCATTTGAACCAATAAAATATTAGATTCCTCTATAATTTCAACAACTTTTACACCTACAATAAATACCAAAAATATATATTTCATTTTTCGTAACATTCGATTATTAAATTTACAATAAATGTTGAAAATGTTCTCCACTATTTTGCAATCACGTATTAACTCGTCGCCAAAACTGACGTCGCCGCCTGACTTATCTGTTATGTTTGTGAATCATTTGTTAATTCATTATTATTAATAAAATATTGTGAAACTAGTGAGTGTAACTAATAAACGGTTGTCACTTTTCAAAAGGGAAAAGCGCAATTGATGCAATTATCGATTAAAAAAATATATAGATCAGAGTTTTGAAGAAAAGAAGGTGGTTACTATGATTAGTCTCGATGTAAAAGCAGCCTTAACGCCGATTGGTGGCCAGCAATCATTAAGGCCTTAAAGGACTTTAACTGTCCGAAAAACGTATGCAATCTGGCTAAACACTACTTCACTGATTAATTAATGGGATGCAAGTAAAGAAATAACCAACAAGAGGATGTTACTATAACTTTAGTTTCATATTGCTTAAAATTGTCATAGATAAATAAAAATTAATAATTTGTTATATATAAGTATATATAAGTATATATATATATATATAAGTATATATATATATAAGTATATATATATATATATATATATATATATATATATATATACACATTTAATTTCAATTACACATCCATAGAATTCTCATTCTGACCATCGGGACAACTAACTACACATTCTTCATATGTCCATTTTGGAAAAACTCTCTTATATAAATTTAACAAAACTGTGTCTTGGGATTTTACCTGCCCATCAAATACACATTTCATGTGACCGTGTGTACCTAAAATACAGTTTTAATAACATAAGACAAAACAAAATTAATTAAATGCTTAGTTACCCAAAGGTTCTTTAACATGACCTGTTCTGCCATGTTTCGTGCGAAGTCTGCACGGCTTATAGTAAAGTATGTCATCTCGGTTAAAGAACATGAACCTAACGACGGCGGATTTTTTGTGAACTTTATATAGATGGCCAGACAAAACAATTCGTTTAATAATTAATCTGTCCGGGTTACAAGAAAGTACGTTTCCAGTAGCAACCAAAACCAAGGAACCATTAACTTCCTTAAAACACAGTACAGGAGATGGGGGAAATTGAATTGGTGCGTAGAATGACGCAACAGCAGTCGAATTTGGTTGGAAGTATCTCTCAAACTGGAAAAAATAAGTACACAAAAATTACTCCGTGAAAAAAGCAAGAAATACGGATTATAAACCTTGTGTTTGTTGCCATTTGTATGTTGACTAAAAATTGGGTTGACGATATATCTTCTATAACCACATTGTATAATTAATTTTTCTTTTGATTTCAGTGATTCATCAAATAAATTCGTTCTCCTTAACACAACATTTACAATTGACATTTTATTTTCATGTGGTAATAACCCAAATACTATAACTGGATTGCCAGCAGAAGTAAACGCTCTCCAAGCTATTTCAGGAACACTTTTTAAATGAAGCGTAATATACCATCCAGGCTAGAATTATTGGGTATTCGATTATATAATAGATACAAAAATGAAAATGTTTACCACAGCGCCTTCTTTATCTTTCAATTCCGAAACAATTCGCTTTTTAGTTCTATCGAAGTTTTGGAATCGATATATTTTAGCGTAATTGCTTGGCAGATTTTCCATAGGATCCCACGGTGAGGTTCTAAAAATATATAAAGTATCTCATACAGGTATTCGATGGTGCTGATCATTACTTTGTGGTAATCCATTATGTTAACACACTAATAAAACTATTACTATATTTTTTTATCACTAGCATATTTTTTACCACTAGTATAAAGTATTTCTGTGAAAAATATATTTTAGCACAATTTTCAAACCACACACCTAAAACTTTCAAGACCTCTGTATTTTTGAAATCTGACTTTTGCTGGAATATCTTGTGGTGTATCAACTTCATCTGGAAACATTAAATCTTCTTTTGCTGCCTTCAGTTTTTCAAGATCTGCCTGTTCCGCAACCATATCCAGTTGTTCGTCGTACTGTTGGTCATTGGCTGGAATTTCTGATTCTGTTATAATGTCCATATTGTCTTCTGCGTCTGAGTATTCAGATTTATCCTCAGATATAGCGTCCATATATTCGTCATCACTGTCATTGTCAGAGTCATCGGAAACAAATTCGGCATCATCGTCTGGTATCCATGCTGCTTGATAACTTGACCATCCCTTTGGAACTTTTTTTATCTTCTTAACCTAACATGAAAAAAGATTAGTGTGAAAAATTTAAATGCAGTTAAATTACAATTCATACGTCCGAGTTTTTTCTTAATAAGTGAGAGCACAATCAGATGTTTTTAATTTATTATCCTCTTAATCGTTCTCTACTACCAATTCACACAATAAAGCAATTCAAATTGACAATCTTGGAATATTATGTCAAACTATTCGTTTTTGTAGAATTGCTAAAGAATTATATTTAAAAATGTTTTAGCTTTTCTCATATAATTAGAGCCCTGCATACCCGTGGATATCCGCTAAATTATTGCGGGTGCGGATAATTGTTACTGCTAGGAGAGCGGATGCGGATAGAGTACGCAGAATTGCTGTTTATTCGTATCCGCACACAGTCGTTTTTGATAATGTTACTTTGCCATCGTTATTAGTTAAATAAGTTTTAACAACATTAAAAATATCTATATTGTATATATATTTATCTATAGACTGCCCAAACCGCGTCTGTCATAAAAACTTTAGCGGTCCATCGACAGCTATGGAGAGTGATATAATTGTTGAAGGCTTCAAATGCAGTATTGAAATGCACGCTGTGAAGTATGCTAAACTCATCGGAGATGGTGACTCCAGCGTTCATCGCAAAGTGGTTGATGCACGACCTTACGGCCCTAACATGATCGTTGAAAAAGTGGAATGCTAAAACCATTTACTAAGAAATTATTGCATGAGGTTGAAAGACTCAGCACAAAAGCGGTATAGTTCCTTAGGCATCCATTCCATGGCAGGCTAGTCGATACATCACTACGACATGCTTTGTCGAACAATATACGTAGATTATGTACAGCTGTTAAGAGTGCAGCTAAGTACAGAAGGGAGAACATGGCGTGCTTTTCCGATGCCATCATACATCTGAAAGAGGATTTAAGTAACGCTCCAAGCCATGTGTTTGGAGAGCATAAAGACTGCGCTAGTCTAAAGTATTTCTGTAAAGGTGCTAAACAGGGCGAACATAGTGCAATGCCACAAATGACGGAATGTGGACTTTATCAAGATATAACGGGTTGTACCAATCGTTTAGCGTATAATGCAAAAAGTTTGATATTAAATATGACGACTAATGTTGCCGAAACATATAATTCCATTGTATCAAATTTTATTGGAGGGAAAAGAATAAATTTTTCGAAACGCTATTCGTATCAACTGCGCTGGAATGCGGCCGCATTGACCTACAATACAAAAGGGAATATCCGTACCACAATTCACAAGCATATGACAAAATGTAGCTCTGGAAGATACACAAAAATATTTATGGCAAAAATGAAATTTCAAAGAAACTCACGAAAAAGGAAACGATTATTTGCAACTGTGGATGAAAATTATGGCCCTGATGCAGCACAACCTGCAGCCGAAGTAGATATGCCATCAGATGAGTATGAAGCAAGAAAAAAACAATTCATGAAGGCGTTGTATAAGTGACCTGTAGAAATTTTATCGCTTCAAAGAGAGACAGAACAGCAAGGGGGGAGCTCTCTATGGCATTCAGGAAGACTGCAAAGAATTACAGCATCCAATTTTGGACGTGTTTGTAAATTGTGCTGCAACAGTGAAAAGTATTCTCTATTCCAACTTTCACGGTAACGCTGCTACCAAATATGGCATCGAGAAAGAACCTATTGCTGTTAGCGAATATGAAAATCGATTTGATGTGATAGTAAAAAAATGTGAATTATTTGTAGATGGCATTGATTGTTATTTGGCTGCAAGTCCTGATGGCCTTACCTCTCGTTCTATTTTAAAATTCTTACTGACAGGCATGCAGAATATCCCTTTGCATTTTACTGCATTCTAATAGACTGTCTCTTAGAGGGTTCGACCCGCCTACTATAAACAAAACCGATACTTTTCAGGAGTAGGGCGATTGCTTGAGCACTACCTCCTTGCTTCCTCGTCTCTCACCCCCCCCCCCCTCCCGGCCCAGAAACTTTAGGACTGCGCCTTAAAAAAATTCGTTCGCGTTGGATTCCGCATAATTTGACAATCGGTTAAAAAAGACTTGTGTGGATTGGTCGAACGAAATGCTCTAAAAATACGAACACGGTACTTTAAAACATGTCTACGACATCGTAACAGGTGTCGAATCATCTATGCCTTTGAGCCCGGAAGTAAACAGCAGTCGACTCGATGTGGCAACGGTATCATTAGTGTAACGTCGGACGGTCAATTCTGAATGGTACATAACCATTTGTTTGCCAGAAGTATTCGGAAAAATAAGGGAAACCAACCGCCGAAGACGGATCATTCTCCACCAGCACAATGCGAGCTCTCACACATCAGCTCAAACAAGAGAGTTTTTGGAAAAAGTTGAATTGATGGGTCATCCGCCGTACAGCCCTAATTTGGTACCCAACTTCTTTTTGTTTCCGCACATCAAACAAAAATTACGTGGTCAACGTTTTTCGACGGTTGAAGGAGCGGTTGATGCTTTCAAAACGCATATTTTGGAGGTAACTCAATCGGAATGGAAAAAGTACTTCGAGTACTGGTTCAAGCGCACGCAAAAGTGTATTGATCTTCATAGAGAATATTTTGAAAAACAATAAAATCATGTACTATGATTAATTTAGTTTCTGTTCTCCATTCCCGAAATATAAAAGGCAACCCTCGTACCGCAGAAACAAGGAATTTTACATGATAGTGGAAAGAATTTGTCCTTCAGAGACAGAGCATGTTTGCTATCTTTGAGGAGGACTTAAAGACTGTCTTAATATTTTGTTTCTTTAAAATCACACCAATCTTGTCTGCCACCTTGTGGATATATATAAGGAAGATAAAAGCAACCATTCTGTCAGTTGTGTTATTGCTTTTGGCTACTTTATTGGTTGGATGAAGATGCCTATTGATGAGTTGGTTGATATCCTTATTTTGAAAGCCATTGTTGACGACGGTGTTCTGTACATGACCTACATAGCTAAGTCTGAAAATTATCTCGCTCCGAAACCGTCACGGCGTGGTGTACTAGAGAATTGATTACGGCAAATGGGTGTAGATTTTGAAGTTGATATTGGCCATGGGACCAAATGGTAAACGTATCATCCACATATCTAAACCATACTTTGGGTTATAGATCTGCAGATTCTAGGGCAACTAAAATAATTCAATAAAGATGTTAATCCAAAATAGTTGATAAAATAAAAATTGTTTAAATTCATGATTATAAGTTGATAATATATCTACCTTTAGCTGTTCTGCTTCTTTTAACTCTTCTTCTGTAGGCCATGTTTGCTCAGACTCCATTGGATCAGGTATATTTTCTGATTGTAAGGATTCTTGAACATTTGGATCTGCTATTTCAAGAACTTTTATGTTCCTTTGATCATCTGTGTCATCCATACTAGAGTCAGTTCTACAAATGTAATAAGTACAATGACACATTATTTTTATGCATGATATATTTGCATACCTTTTTTTATCAAAGATGTATGGATCTGGAGGAGCATCTATTTGTGATAATTGGTATGTACCTAATCCAGGAACATGTACCAAGTTATTTACAGAAAGTGGTATACCTCTCAAATATCCAGAAATTTTCAAAGTACCATCGCTAGCTAAAAATACCATAATTATATTTAAGGATTACAACTTATTAATCACCATACCTTCCGCATTTTTACAGTATTCTATACTTTCAGCATATAGGTGTGGTCTTCTGGTCCTATATGTAACTTGTTTAGGTTTCTGATTTCCAATTTTACGTAACAAATTCAAACTATCTGTTTGATTTTCTAATGTTACAACTTTTTCATCAGGAAACCATTTCCTTACTTGTTTTTGAATAAGTTGCTTCTGATCATTTTTTTTCTTAATGGGAATATTATCCATGTTTGCTATTGCTATGACTGGTGTAGGCAAACCCTTCAAAATAATAATTTTCCTTTATATTGTTAAATCAGAATAATTTATCCACTATATACCTGACTAAATATTGAAGTTAACAACTGAGATGCCCAACTATTATCAGATTGGAGATCTACATCTTCTTCTGCAGATATCACAAATAGAATCGTATTAGCTATTTTCATAGTATCAAGGATGGCAAAATCGTGGTCAAGAGATGGTATCACAAAAGCAAATCGTTGCTTGTATCTAGGTACGCTAAAATATACTAATTATTAAAATGTGCAAGTGAAAGATTATTGTAAGTTATTACGTGATATGGATCAACCCTGATGTACCAGTTTTTACTAGGGCTTCTGAATCACATTCTGTTAATTTAAGTATAGTCGATGTTGGATCAAAATCTCGACTTAAAGATATTACACTCACTAAAAATTTGAATTTCTTGTTAGTAAGAATTATTTAAGCAAGTTTGTTTAATTAACCTAGAAGTGGGGAGCATTCCAATCCACCTAATGAACGCTTTTTCGATAAAACATCATCTCTTTTCCTCTGTCTAATTTGCGTAGCCTGATGTCGTCTTTGCTCTCTGTTTAGTTCAGTTTTTCGTTTCTTAGATGCTGTTTTAACAGATACTTTTCCTAGAATAGGTATATAAATAGCCAAATGAAGTTAATACAACATTTACTTACCTTTTGTAGCAATACTAATTGATCCTTTTGATTTATGCCGTCCATGCTTATGAGATTTGTTAATTTGTTTAAAGAGACCAGGTCTGTGAGATTGAGGCTTTTCTAAAGCCATTATAAATATTGAAATATTATAAGGATATTATACACTCAAAACATAACCCTATGCAATTGACAACACGTGTTTCTTTCCGAGTTAAATTAGCTACGTTTTATTTTTTCAGCATCGCCAACACCATATCTGAAAGTCCCCAAACTGTGCCGGTGTAAAGACATAGAAGTAAGGTCGTAAGAAGGAAAATAACATTGGTATTGGTAAATTTGCGGCAACGCTCCTATCTTCAATTTTGATAATTAAGAGATTAAACGCCGGTGGTTTCTGCTCGTGTCGTGTATGTAAGCACGTGTTCTAACGTTATAAGATGTTTTCGTTATTAGCAAATTAGGTTTATAATGGATTCTAACACGATATCGCCTGTGTTTTTGCAGAACTTACGGACATTTGCATCTACCAATGCAAAATTTAAGTTATTTTTAAATGACATTAAGTTAGATGTAAGTAAAATGATAATTTAGATATGTATTTGTGCATTAATTATATACATTATTTTAGAATCCGACAAAATATGATATAGGCAAGATATTTATAACTTTATCAAATGCAATTTTGGATCCAGAATTGACAATACACATAGCAGATATATTTAAAAATGATCTTCTTAAAATATTATATGTATTGGTATATAATAGAGAAACAACATTGAGTAATGAGATTCACCTTAGAATATGCCATGTATTATCTGCACTTGTTAGCATTCACCCCGACGTTAGCAGGTATTTATTACATGTAATTAAAACTCACTTTTACTTTAAAAGTCGACATTCAAATTTTAAACACTGTTCCGATTACTCCTCCCGTACAAAGTATTAATTAATTCGGGACGACACGTATTTTGTGAATACGTGGATTCCCATTATCATGTGGTTTAACTGAATGAGTGCAAAAATAACTATAACTAAAAACATTTTTCCTTCTCTCCTTAAGGATAAAGTCTGAGGGTGGGAAAGGGGGCGTAGGCTGCACACACTTGGGCCACCCATATTGGGCCCTTTGTGCTACCTCCTCCTGCAAACGATTTTTTTTTTAAATCCTCTCCTTATTTCCTTTACCTACTACTAACATATTTGCAACCTTTTCCACACCCGAATGCAAAAATTCTTAGACAGACCACCCGGGTGTTCTTAAGTGTGTGGTCTACTTCAGTAAATCCATCAGCACAGAAAATGACAAGGGCGCTTCTTTCTGATTACGTATGAAGTAATAATACTTTGTGTGGGAGGAGTAATCTGAACAATGTTTATTGTACTGTTTATTGTCCTTGCAATCTTTACCAATTCAAATTTTAGTATGGTAATTGGTTATTTTGAAAAATTTGCGGCACCATTTGTTGAAATAAAATTAGAACAACAACCCATTTGTAAGAAGAGGAAAATGAACATACCTAAAGAAGATTTAATAGCTGATTTAGAAGTTGTTAAGATATCTTATACTTTTTTAACATCATTACCAAATTACTTCAGGAATAAATGGCCATGGGATGAATTTATTAGGAAACATATGAATCACTCTGATTATATGATCCGGTGGTATGTTAAGGTATCAAATTTGTATTTTAACATACTAAAATACCATTTTTTTACAGGATTTGTTGCCAATGCGTAGCAATTGTAACAGCTATGAATTCTCACCAATTATATACATTACTTCATAATGTGTTGCCAGTGGCTATTATAAATGAATGTGGTATAAAGTTTGAAACACATTATTCTAAAAAGGTACTTAAAGATATTAGTACAGTAGACATTCCAGTAGAGTTATATATTAAGAAGGCCTCATCAGTAAATGATAATATAGTTTCGATTGGCGGAATTAACATACCAGTCTACAAACTTGGTGTTGAACCTAGAATCAAAGTTGTTGAAGTGGAGTCTACAAGAAATAATTTGAGAAAAATTGCAATGGGCATATTGTCAGATAAAGCTATAAATCTCTTGGGCCCAGTTGGGTCTGGAAAATCTGTATTGGTACAGTACATAGCGGAAAAGACTGGTAGGGTGTTGGGTGAAGACTTCATTAAGATACAATTGGGTGATCAAACAGATAGTAAAATGTTACTTGGGACATATAGATGTACAGATATTCCCGGTGAATTTGTGTGGCAGCCAGGTATTTTAACACAGGTAATAAAGATAGATAATAATCTTTGTATTCAGCTTAGTTTTATGTAATAATCTTTACTTTAGTCCTTTGGTTCCGTTCGGAACATAGGGCCTCTACAAGTCTCTTCCATTTATTTCTATTTTGTGTCATCTGGCTTCCTTCCACGTTTTCTCTACTTCTTCCAATTCTCTATTGATACCCCTTTTCCATGTTTCTATCTAGCCCGACTCCTTTTACTGATTGGTTGATATTCTAGTCCTTGCTTGGTTATTTCACTTTCATCTTTCCTTAATGTATGTCCCAAAAATTTCCATTTTCATCTCTTTACGGTTTGGACTATCAGTTCCTGGTCTGTTCTTTTCCATAGCTCTTTATTTGATATTCAGTTTGGCCAGTATATTTCTAATGTTTTCTTTAGGCATTTATTTATGAAAATTTGGAGTTTTTGCGAGTTTCTCTTCACTATGGTCCATGTTTCTGACGCATAAAGTATAATACTTTTCTCGTTGGTGTTAAAAATTATTATTTCAGTTTGTGTAGATAGTTCATTTGATCTCCAAGTTTTATTTAGCATATAGAACGTGTTCTGCGCCGTATTTATTCTCGCGTTTATTTCTTTTTCTATGCTTCCACTTTTTTCGAAGATACCCCCAAGTAACAAAATTCCTGTACACCTTCTATTTCCTCCCTTTGTATAGATATTCCCATTTCTCTTTCTGTATTTATTTTTATAATGTTTGACTTGCTTATATTTCTTTCTAGTCCAACCTTTTTTGCTTCCTTGGCCAATTTCTCGGTTTTCTTTTACCTTTGGCTATTCTCAGATATGAGACATACATCATCGTCAGACTCAAGGTCCTCAGGATGTCCAAAAGCATTCCATCTTATTCCAGTTTTGCCTTTCGTGGTTTTTTTCAGTGTACAAGTATTAGGAATATGGTCGACGACAATACACAGCCTTGCCTTACACCACTCTTTATATTTATTCCTTCTGTTCTTTTACCATTGTGTATTATTTGTGTCATATAGTTCTCGTAAAACATCTTCATCACTCTAATAAATTTCTCTGGTATCTCATACATTCTGCGGATTTTCCACATTGTTTCCCTATTCACCCTGTCGAACGCTTATCTAAAATGTATGAAATTTATGTACACTTTGCTCTGCCATTCAAGTGATTGTTCTATTATAACTATGAGAGTATTTATGTGATCTGTGCATGTCCTACCGCTTCTGAAACCAGTTTGATTCAGTCTCAGTTTAATCACGTCTGGCTTCATTTTCTCTAGAATTAGTTTTGTCATAACTTTGCTTGCAACACATAATATTGTGATTGTTCTCCAATTTTCGCATCTCGTGTAATATGCCTTTGTTGGTATCTTAACTATTAGCCGCTTCTTCCATTCATTAGGATCCTGTTTTTCCTCCCATATTTTATTGATCAAGGGCAATAGGATACCAGTCGAGGTGTTTATGTCAGCTTTGATGAGTTCGGCAGTGTTCGGCAATAATATTAGTTCTCTTCTATTTTTTAACGCTGATTGATGCCTCAAATTACATGGCCATCACATATTTGTATGGTACAATATCATAAAGTTATAAAAGAACACTAAAACTATCTTTAACAGGTTCAGTGTCAAGTGGTTTTGACAAAACTTTCTCTGTGGATCAAGATGTTTTTTTAATCAATATCCTATACTTTTGTGAGAACCTGTTTCACATAATTCTGGCAAACTTGCCATTTTCAAAATTTGAAATAATGATAGCAAATACTGGTGTCAGCCCTGGGCCTGCAAAACTCGCAGATGATGCTGGTATGTGCTGATTCTTATTCGAATAATGTAGTGTTCATACCATCAGGCAGTAGTGATGATGTAACTGCAATAGTGACTTTGATTATAGTGACTCTAAACTATCTTATAATGAGAAGCAAAATTATTCAAAAAGTGTAGATGTTCCCCTGATAGATACACTTTTCAAAATAAGCGAAGAAAGGTTTTGGAAAAATATGAATTAGAAAATATTGGCATTGAATTTCAAGGTGATGATAGAGAAATTGAATCTGACAATGATATAGAAATAGCTGATGAAAAGAATGTCAGAGATGTAATCCAAGATATTGCTCAGCTGATATAGAAAAAAAGCTAGAGGGAGATAATATCTAACAACATACCATACGTGATTTATTAACATCAGTTTGGGGCCCTCGCATCTGGAAATCATCTGCAGTTTGAACATTTCCAGTATGGCATGCTGCAGTAGAGGCACGTGAACCATTTGATAATTTTTTGCTATTGTGGATTTAGACATAATTGATTCGATTGTACATCAAATATTTAAACAACACGTTTTGTTATGGATAAATAAAATATTTCAAGCAATACTGTGGTGTGTGGTGTTTGTCGCCAATGGCAGTCGCTGGTATATCTATATTGAAAGACAGTCAGCTTTTCAATAAATATATTTTCCCCCAACAGTACATGAAATATTTAACATAAAAAGAGTTCCACAAAATATACTAACGTATATACACAGTCATCTAAATAAAAGATAACATCCAATACATTACAGGGTGGAAGTGTGGGAATCGACCATTAAAACTAATTATCCGGGGCTATACGGGAATTGTCTGGATGAATTCTCTAAGGGATGATTTGTGTAAAACGTGGATTTTGAGGACAGATGTCACTCGTAGCGTTATTTATCAGAGCAGACCTGAGATCTCCCTCAAAATGCTGCACTTTTCAGATAACGAACCAAGCTCTGAAGGAGATCGTTTGTGCAAGATCCAACCGTTCCTGGGCACAAAAAACACAAATACGGGATCAAAATATTTAAGCTATGTTGCGACAGAGGCTGCACATGGGATATAAGTGTTTATGCGGGTCAAACTTTTAGCAAGGCAGAATTTACATTATCGACAACTGGTGCAAAAGCTCTCAGCTTGCTCACGTGCTACTACGCAACAAAACATCGAGGGATGACCGAACAGGGAATCCGATTGAAATTGTGAAAAAAGGGAGAGATTATTGCCTAGGAGAATGAGAGGGGAAATAAATAAGAGAGGGAGATAAATGAGATGTATTAGTTTTATCCATCTGTAATGGTGATAAATTCAACGGCGTGGAAATATTGTTGAAAAGCCGAAAGTAATTGTGGACTACAACTCAGGCAGAAGATCAATAGATATTTCGAATCAAATGTCGAGTTATAATAAGGCGTTACAAAGAAAAGTTAGAGTAAATTTGTTGTTTGAATAAATATTTCAGTCCGTCTTGCGGTGAATCTGTTAAGGAGTTGACGCATTTATCGAAATTCGCCTTCTGTGTGCGATTCTGACACTTTATTTGCTTAATTTCATGTTTGATGATACCAGTTTTCTTTGTCCATCAATTGTTTCTAGCCTTATAGATCTTTCTGCATCTCGTTGTACTTCTTTTTTTTTTTGCAATTTTGTCCGTATGTTTGTATTCTTTATTTGGTCTCCTATCATAATTCACTTGACCTCCCCATAGCTAAACAATGACTGGTGTAAATTTACTATGAACTCCTGTGTTTTCTAAATTCACCCATATTTTCTGATGGGTTTTATTGAGTTTTTTCAAAATTAACAAATCATATGCATTAGCCTTCTTTTTTTGAAATTTATTTTGGTTTCTAAAATACACTTTTATATTTAAACAGGCTGTTATGAATGCTAATTGGTTACTCTTAGAGGACGTAGATTCTGCTAGCACTGATATTGCATCAGTTTTATGTGGTTTACTCGAGAATCAAAGCTTATCAGTTCCTGGATATCGAGATGCTGTTCCTATAAAGCCTGGTTTTCAATTATTTGTGACGCAGAGGTATTGTTAAAATACATGAATATTATTTGCATTATCAATGAATGAAAATATTACAGGCTCCTACCGACAATTACTGGTTACCATAAAAGACGCAGTCAGGCTTGTGATATCTTACAAAAACATCTTCTTCACATTAACATAGAGCCATTATCCAATAAGGAGCTTGAAGAAGTTATTACGGTATTATTTCCTATGTTGAAAACTATCACAAATCGACTAGCAAACGTTTTTCAAGAATTTACACAAGAACGAGATGAAACTAGTGCATACAAGAGTGGACGATTAATTTCTACAAGAGATTTGTTTAAGTGGTGTTCGAGGGCTATTGTTGATTATGATGTTTCTAGCAATACAAGCGCTTTAAAAATACTTCAAGATGGAATTGATATATTTTGTTGCAGTCAAAGAGATAAAGAAACCAGATTGAACTTGGCAAAAGCAATAAGCTCTCATTTAGGTATCATCCAGGAAAATGCAATCTATTTTTGCACACAATATAAACCAAACCTCAGCGTTACTCCAAATATTTTGAAAGCCGGTAGAGCTACTATTAAAAGAAGTAACAGAATTTGTGACTATAATGTGAAATTTTGTTTTACTCGGCCTTCATCTTGCTTAGTTGAGAATATTATGTGTTGTGTGACCGCAAATGAGCCTGTGTTATTAGTAGGGGAAACGGGAACTGGAAAGACATCAACTATTCAGTTTTTAGCTAGAACACTTGGAGAAGAACTAATTGTCATTAACATGAACCAACAATCAGATTCTGCCGATTTATTGGGAGGATTTAAACCGGTGGATTTGAAGTTTGTAGTGGGACCGATTAAAAAAGAATTTGAAGAAATTTTTAATAGTTTCTACAATGTGGAACGAAACAAAACATTCTTGGGTCATATAGCATATTGCTACAATAGCAGACTGTATACTGAATTGATGTTATTGATGAAGAGGTGTTACCAAGCTGCAGTAAAGAGATTATCTACTCAAAATCTAGAAGCTACCGTAATTGGAGAAAAGCGAAAGAAGCAGGCGGATAAAGATACTATACAGTCGCGCTTAAATAATGATTTTTTAAGTTTATGGAGAAATTTTGGGATGAAGCTCGAGAAATTAGAAGTGCAGCTAAAACATAAAAACGCGTTGGCTTTTACTTTCATTGAAGGTAGCCTAGTAAAAGCTGTAGAAAAGGGTCAATGGGTGTTGTTAGATGAAATAAATTTAGCTAACGCCGAAACATTAGAGTGCTTATCAAGTTTACTCGAAGGCCCGCATGGATCCTTGAACTTGCTTGAAAGAGGAGATAAAAAACCTGTCAAGCGACATCCTAACTTCACTTTATTTGCTTGTATGAACCCGTCTACAGATGTAGGAAAGAAGGATTTACCATCTGGTTTGAGAAACAGGTTTACAGAATTTTTTGTCGACGAATTAACAGATAAAACTGACCTGTTACTGTTAGCGCATAGTTATTTGCAAGCAAAATCAATGAAGGAAGATAAAATAGAAAATCTGATTAAATTTTATCTCAAAGTACGGAAGGAAGCAAACCTTAATTTATCCGATGGTTTAGGACATAAGCCACATTTTTCTCTGAGGTCGCTATGTAGGGCTTTATATATAGGATCGAAAAATCCATGCGGAAATATCGTTAGGAGTTTATACGAGGCGTTTTGTTTAAGCTTTCTTACACAGTTGGACTTAAACTCGTATAATATTGTTGAAAAAATGATAGTTGGGTGAGTTACATTATACTGATAAAAGGGTACTGAAAATAGGGTGGTTTCTATTATCTTTTTTAGTCACATTGTAGGATCAGCACGGGAATTTAAATCAATTACAAAACATAATATTCCAAAACCTCATAGCTCTGACAAGAGCTATATACAGTTTGAAGGATACTGGATACCTTTGGGATCCTTAGAGCCGAGTGTTCCAGAAGATTATATATTAACTAACTCTGTGAGGAAAAATTTGAAAGATTTAGTAAGGATTGTTTCAATAGGACAATTACCAGTATTATTACAGGTAACATAAATAATGACAAATCAACGTTTTGAAATAATTAAATATTTTTCTATTATAAGGGCGATACTTCTGTTGGAAAAACTAGCTTAATTACTTACTTAGCTAAATCTAGTGGACATAAATGTATTCGTATAAATAATCACGAACACACAGACTTACAAGAATACGTTGGTTCTTACATAGCTGACGTAAACGGAAAATTAGTTTTTCGTGAAGGTAGATATGCACGCAATTTTAAAACAAATACTTTAAGTGATATTTTTAGGTGTGCTGGTTGAGGCTATGAAGAAAGGACATTGGATTATTTTGGACGAACTTAATTTAGCACCTTCAGATGTTTTGGAAGCACTAAATAGAGTTCTTGACGATAACAGGGAATTGTTCATTCCAGAAACGCAAGAAGTAGTGAAAGCCCATCCCAATTTCATGGTATTTGCTACTCAAAATCCACCCGGGGCATATGGCGGGCGAAAAATGCTTTCGAGAGCGTTTAGAAACAGGTTTATCGAGCTCCATTTCAATGAAATACCCTCGGATGAGCTGGAAATTATCCTACAGCAGCGATGCCAGATGGCACCTTCGTACGCCAAAAGAATGATAGGTGTAATGAAAGAATTGCAAATGAGACGTCGAGGGTCGGCAGCATTTGCCGGGAAACATGGCTTTATGACGCTGAGGGATTTGTTTAGGTGGGGGGAGCGGTATAGGCTTGCAAAGGAGCAATCTGGATTGTATGATTGGGACCAACATATCGCAGATGAAGGTTATTTATTGTTGGCCGGAAAAGTTAGAAAGCAAGAGGAGAAAGTCGAAATTGCTAATGTTATTATGAAGCTTATGAAACGTGAAGTTAATCCAGAATCATTATTTACCTGTAAGTATTTGGCTGTATGTACTGTCAGATTTTTGTATACAAATTATTGGACACTGTCGGGCGGAATAATAACCACAACGTTACAACTTTATTTCTGGTTTAGCAATTTTATTATTCATTGTTAAATTAGTAGTACATTAGTATAAAGCACGCGAATACAGATTCAAACCTTAGATCATATATATTACATGGATACCGCTATCACCATATCAGTCTATATACGTTACTGTTCCCAACATGTACTTCTACGATTTTCGAGCTATTACTTTCATGCTTATGAACATTATATCTAGCTATCCCTACCGGAAACGGAAATGCATGCGGATTCCGTGCTATTTATTATAGGACGTATGCGATTTCACAATTTTATTAAACATACATTAGACCGATACCGTTAGACAGGTCTAATGTCTGTCAATGTGTGGTCAATGTCAACTACTGTTGTCTATCAATCTGTATGAGCGAGCTATTTTATGTTGACATTTAAA